>WTSP01009002.1:21280-40761 GCA_025331215.1 Actenoides lindsayi
TAGCCAATCACCCTAGGAGATGGGTGATCACTGACCAATTGCCCTATGGGGCTAGGGTATATAAAACAGGGTTATAAATTAACAAAGTGTCTTCTTCTTCTTCCTCTCCTGGCTCTCTCTTTACTGATTTTGTGTTGCTGCATCTCTTCACTCCCGGTATAAACAGCAACAAGTAACATAGTCAAAGAAGAAACCATCTTTTTAGAACTGAGACTGAAAAAGCAACTGCGATGGACTTTGAAAGCTACAAGCAAATAATTACTTACATTTGAGACAGGAATTATAGAAGCCCACATATTATATGTACACTTCTTTTGTTATACATATTCAGAACAAAATATTCATATTAGAGCTAGCTACCAGAGTTATTAAGGGATTTTGTGCCTACCTTAAAGTAGGAAATGCAGATTGTCTATTGCTTAGCTTGACCAAACTAACCCTGAAATAGGAAAACTACCAGTGAAAAAAATGCTAAGGAGTGAAAAAAACAATCAAACAAACCAAACCCAACCCAACCTCCCCCTACACTTAAGAACAATGTGGTCATCATAATAATTATACAAAAATAAGAAAATTAAAAGAAAAAGGCATAGAATGGGTATAATAGAACAAAGGTTGAAAAACAGAGAAATTATGTTTGATCAGTTTATGACAGGAACCATATGAAATGCTTTGCAAGAGAGGAGGATTGAATTAATGAGTGTAGAGATTTCATTCAATACTACATCTCTAAACTAAACAAAAAAAAAATAAATTGAAAGCTATATATGAAACAAGTAAACAGGGAAAGTGGTTTTCAAGAACAAAAAGAATTTACAGTTGCAGGTATTTCATTTACATGTGCACATAGTATAAACCCATTTCCTCATCTCCTGGATCAGGGATGATAGGACCTCTATGTGTAACTGGTTTGTGAATGCCTGTAGCATATGCTGACTTAAATTTCTTTTTTGTTTAGTTTATTCATCTTTATGTAGTACTGCAGGTCCGTAGGATGGGCATCAATACTCTGCAAATATTGAAGAACAATGCACTCCAACTCTAAAAGGGACAAAAGTAAGGTATTAATCACACAGTTCCATGTTTCTGATGATAAAAGCACGGAAGAGATCCTGCAAACTGGCAAAAAGAGCTATGCCTATTGAAAAAGGACTTCAATACTTCAGAGGTAGAACAAAGGAAGGAAGTGAAATTCCCTTCTCTACATTTCCTGTAAGTTGTAAGAACCAGTCTGGAAAACTATAGTGTACTTAAAAATATGTACTGACCTGCAGTACACATACTGAGTGCCTCAGTACCTCTTGAAGCAAGGACAGGGGAAAGAAACGGAGAGCAGCAAAACACATGTATCCAACAAACCCCACAGTGTTGGCAGCTGTGCACTGAGAGAAATCCTGTTTGTAAGATTTTTGCAGACATGGCTTGTGCTCTGTATATGTCAAAAGCACTTTTATACTGACATAATCATGTATTAGTATAAATGATGTAACTGTGTCCTTGTCAAGCGTGTATACAGTCATTATGTTTATATTTCTTGGGTCAAAGGAGTCCAAGAGAATTTAGGCAGTTTTGTACTTGACATTGGTAACATGATGTTATATCAAATCTTCTGAAGGTCATAAATAAATTATGGTACAGGTATTTTGCATGCTGCATATATGCCTACTATTGTGGGCACACAGCACAAATGTCATATGTTTGGAAATAGAAACCATTTTTTTTCATTTTTCATTAAGTCGTGAAACCCAAGAATTATCAAATATATGTGGTGACTGAGGTATGACAATTCATCTCCAGTTTCTGTACAATGACATAAGTTAGAAATATTCAAAGCTCATAATAATCTCCCAATATATCTATTTCAGTGCAGCACAAAATGCCTAAACCAGTGAGTTGCTAATGACTAACACAACCTAATAGCTATTTGTATAGTTCAAGGTAGTTGAAGGGCAAGCAATTCAGTTGCTGTAATAGCAAAAGTAAGTCATTAACTCATGGAAAGATCTCAGCTAACTTGGATAGTAAAGAAATAACTATAGAAGTAATTTGTTTTGCAAGGCAAAAGTTGACATCTTTGGTTTTAATGGGTTTTGTAATTAAAGAGGTAGGCAATTTTACTGTAGAAATATAATCCTCACTGTTCACAGAAACTTCTCAAGTCTCTGATGCTCCTGAAAAGCCCTATGTTTTCACTGAACAGTTGTGAGAGATCTGTATGCAAGGTCTGAACAACTGTTCCTGAAGAGCAAGAAACAAGAACAAGCTGCTTATTATTAGAAAGCTATACAATACTGCAGTGATTTGTTTTCCTAAGGTATGGTAATGTGTACTATGGGAAAAAACCCTTAAGACACAAAAATAACATTTTTCTCTAGTTCTGTCAACACTTATAGTCAGTGAGTTCTTCCTCTGGTCTACAGTCATAGTTGGAGTTCTCTGGGTGAAATACTGCTTTCTCCCCTGTTGCCTTTCATAAGAGGCAAAAGGCTGTTACCCTCCAGGAGGATTTTGGAGTGATCTTCCTAAAGCTATAAACTGAGGCTCAAAGATCTCCTTAAACAATAAAATGAAATTTATCAATGGCAAGGAAAAGTCACATAAATGTTTAATTATTTTCTTTGCTTGTATTACATTAATGACCCCAAGAAGTGTCAAAGCCCCATTTTGGCTAAACACTATGCAAACTTACAGGAACAGCTTATGACACAGTTGTTACAGTAATTACAGCAGCATGTCCAGAATTGAAGAAGGAAAGAATGGGAGTGGAGACAAGTTTTTAAAAGATATAATGGTATGTGTGTTAAGGGCTGACAGGGTATCTCTTTGCAAACTCAACAAAAAGTAGTTCAAAAAGGTACCACCCATATATATGCAAGAAGGGGAACATTCTATTTGTAAAGTATCAGCCCTTGCCCCTGACATGTCCTGTTCCCCTGATCCTTTCTGTGAGCAGTACACTGGGTATATGGCCTGCAGTCCTGACATCTACTGTCAGCATCTCTCCAGACCTGACTCACTGCACTGATAAAATGTTTAGATTTCTTTTCATGTGCTTAGCTTATAATGAGAACAAACTATTTCCTATAAAATTGAGTCTCTGTGTTTCTTCAAAGCTCAATACTACAGTGGCTCTTCTATATCATGTTCATGGCACATTTTACAAAGTTACCCCTGTTGTAATTGATTTTTTGGATGTTCTGCTGTATACTTTACAAAGACATATCCTTGTTTAATTTAGCATTTGTTTTTGAAACTGGTTAATTAAACCGGTAGAAATACACTTTTTTTCAGAGTACATAAGTACTTATTTTAGTTTGGTTTAGGTAAAATAAGAGGAAATTTGAGCTAAATAAAGCAAAACAAAAGAAGAAAGAAATTAAACAAAATGACAGCCTCACTTATATGCTAAGTTTCTGCCAACATAGTGAAGTAAATTAGGCACATTAAAAATCATAGCACTAAGCAACATCACTATCCTGGTTGAATAATGGTAGCATAGATATACCAACAAAAATATCCTTTACTGTGTAGTTTATTTCGTTCAGGTAGACAGACTGACAAATTATGAAGTCAGTATAAACAAAAAGTAATTTCCAAAATGGAAACTGGAGTAAATGGAAATTGGTATAACCAGAATGCTCTGAAAGTTTTCTGGTACAAATTTTTTTATGGCTAGGCTAGGTAGTAGATTCTTTCTAGTACAATTAAGTGCCTTACAATGGATTTAAAGAAAAGTGAGAGCATGAACAGACTTTCTGAAATCTTGTTGTGCTTGTGATAGCAACCACCTTCAGCCATCAGTCACAGAGAGGTTACTGGCCTCCCATTCACCAATTGTTTCATGAGCTGGATTACAGTCCCTTATAACCAGGATATAATGAAGTCTCAAAAATAACCAAAACAAAACTCTTTTTTTTTTTTCCCCATACAGTACCTGATTAAATGATGACACTCACTGTTGCAGAATGTTGTATAAAACAGAGGTATAAACACTTTTGAAAAGTGGTCATAATGGTGGATGGGTTAATATTAAACAACATGGCTTGGTTACAATAACCAGCGCAGGAAACCAAACAGCTAGAAACCATGAGGCTGTCCCAGAAACAATAACTCCAGGCATGCTCAGTTTCTAATATATCGGTAGCCCATGCTAAAGAGAGTTGGGAACAGCGGTCTTTGGTCAAGGCAAGTATTGTTGCTCTTATGTTAAATGAGTTGTTTGCAAGCCCAGCCTGTTTGCAGTGCAGTAGCATAACAGCTCCAGCAGAAGATTGGAGGTGAGCAGGGGACCAGTGACAAATCAGCCAGGGGTGAATGAGACGGTGCTTAACACAATTGTTGGTGGAGCACATCTCTGTCTGTCCCCTCACTACCCTGCAAAAATTTTGCATTTAAATAAAGCCAGAACTCTAGTTCTTCAGAAGATGTATTTGTCTAAGAGTGCTTCAAGTCCATTTCCACATTGTGATTTCCAAATAAGTATTTTCTCTTCTCCATGTAGCTTCTGTCTTTTGTCCTGTCCTAGGAGACGTGCTTTACCATGGCAATTCTCCTTACAGGAGTTGTCAAGCTTCATCCAACTCAACTCTGTTTTTAAAGACTCAGGCTAATATATGCATCTATGTATATACCTAAAGGTTTATGCAGAGAGGCCTGTGTGTGTATATATGTATATATATACTATAATATTCTTCCATGATATAAATATATGCTATATATGATAATTTGTTCAACAGTGTAATCATCTCCAAGTTTTCTTCTGCTTTATATGAAAAAATTACTTGTATATTAAACATAATCTGTCAAAAACAGCTGTTAGGCAATTACTTTCTGAGGAAAGTGAGTCTCTGTAATAGTTTTTAATAAGATCAAAAATGAGAGATTTTATAAGTTAGGTTGTCTATATGTTGATGTTAGGGCAATGATTGTTTTAAAGTATTGAGGAAAACCATTGCCACCACTTAAACTAAAATGAAAGATCCTCCCTATGGATTAATTATACGCAACCTGATTTATTTTGGGGCTTGTTGTTTTTTTTCTATGTTAAATAAAAATAGAGATGTGTTGAAACGTTAAAAGAAAAAACACTGTCATCTTTCTGAAATAGCAACAAAAGCAATATGGGGAACTAGATTCTTACTCATAATCAAGAACAGTTCTCAATGCCATTTTAAACTCTGGCTTGGAGTTTTCAGGAGACTTTTGATGAAACAAACAGTTCCATCAGATAATAAAAAATATAAATATGGGCAGAGCTGACATGAGTTAGTGCAGTAAAAGCTCACAGATTTGTTTATTTGCTTAATTTTCATACTGACAAATGAAAGTTGTAAAACTCTATTTGTGGTTTCCTGGAATAATTAGTAGTGGAGGAAGATACCAACAGTTTACCTTTGATAGTTTGAGATATTTGATACAGGTAAAAATATCCAAGGAACAGCTGTAACTTGCATGCACGAAAGTGATTATGGAGCTCTTATAGTCTTGTAATTTTCAAACTTCTAGAAACCAAAGTTAATAAGACCACACTGTTTCAATTAAACTGGAGAATGCTTCATGATGTCACCCAACAGCCAACATAACACATGTAGACACAGTCTTTGTTCCTCTTTCTTTATATTCTAATTATTTTTTCTATCTATTGTACAATACATGTGATACGGTAGGGGAGGGATAAAGTAAATAGAGTGTGTGGGGTAGAAAAGGGGAAGAAACTCATATAATATTGCATTTCATACCCATCACTAAAAGTGTCAATTGTATTTCCATGGTCTGTATATCATTCCATGAGCCTGATCATGGGTGACATCATTTTTTTTTTCATATCCTGAAGATAAACTGATAGCTGAAATCAGGATATTTGGTTCCACGAGTGCAGAGAAATTTTTTTCTGCATTCCATTTTTCCTTTTTCCATAAGAAGGTTATGTGATCAGAGGAGAGATCCATGAAGTAAGTCATAGGCCCTGATGGCATTTCCATCTGTTGCTTTCACTGCTCCTGCACAAGATTTATTTTCCCAGACTTCTCTTCTTTTTCCTCTATCAAAAGAGCATCACAGTATTATTATGTGTGGACTTAGTAAAGCACATGGGAAGTATAAAACATTGTTTATGTATGGTGGCATATCAATGATCAGGGGAACATCTATGACCTGTTACACTCCCTCTTATGCTGAGATCAGGTACTGAGAATAATAATCATAGAATCATAGAATAGTTTCGTCTGGAAGAGACCTTCAAGATCATCAAGTACAACCTTATTCCTAGCCCTATCAAAAACCACTAAACTATGTCCCTAAGCACAACATTTAACTGTCTCTTAAACACTTCCAGGGATGGTGATTCCACCACCTCCCTGGGCAGGCCATTCCAATGCCTGACAACCCTTTCTGTAAAGAAATGCTTCCAGCCTGAACCTTCCCTGGTTCAACTTCAGGCCATTTCCTCTTGTTCTGTCACTTGTCACCAGGGAGAACAGACAAACTCCCGCCTTGCTGCAACTTCCCTTCAGGTAATTGTAGAGATCAATAAAGTCTTCCCTCAGCCTTCTTTTCTCAAGGCTAAACAGCCCCAGATCTTTCAGCCTTTCCTCATAAGACACATGCCCCAAACCCTTTACTAGCTTTGTAGCCCACCTCTGTACCCTCTCCAGCACCCCAATGTCCTTGTACAGAGGGGCCCAAAACTGGACACAGTATTCAAGGTATAGCCTCACCAAAGCCGAGTATAGAGGAATGATCCCCTCCTTGCTCCTGCTGACCACACTATTCCTGATACAGGCCAGAATTCCATTGGCCTTCTTGACCACCTCAACACACTGCTGGCTCATGTTCAGTTGGCTGTCAATCAATACCCCCAGGTCCTTCTCTGCCTGACAGCTCTCCAGCCACTCCTCCCCAAGCCTGTAGCTCTGCTGGGGGTTGTTGATCTACAAAGATCCCTTTGTAGAGCTTCCCTACCCTCAAGCAGATCGACACTTCCACCTAGCTTGTTGTCATCTGTAAATTTACCAAGGGTGCACAGCTATCCCCTCATCTAAATCATTGATATGTTAAACAGGAGTGGCTCCAGTGCTGAGCCCTGGGGGAAACCACTTGTGACTGGAAGCCAACTGCATTTAACTCCATTGACCACAACTCTTTGGACTCATCTATCTAACCAGTTTTTCACCCAGAAAAGTGTATGCTCATCCAAGCCAAGAGCAGTCAATTTCTCTAATAGAACACTGCAGGAAACAGTGTCAAATGCCTTACTAAAGTCAAGATAGACAACATCCACAGTGTTCATCCAACAAACGAGTCACCCCATCATAGAAGGAGATCTTCCAGTCCATGCCTCTGCTTGGTCCATTGTAATACTTAGGAAGAAAATTTTAAAAAGAAATAATATTATTTGCACAAGGACTAGTATGGCCTAATTTTCAGCTGTAATTTGGTTTAGTGAGTTATGTTAGCTGGACAACCATCACTGGTGCCAGCAGCAATATTTGTTTTTAGTGCTCTTCTCCCCTCTGAGCCACCCAGGGAATACTGTCACATCAAGTTTTTTATCTTTTGCATTTTTTTACTACTCACTAGCAAATAAATTGTCAAATAAAATCTGGGTAAACACACCATAAGTTCAGACTTGCTTTTGGACGTTTTGTTGCTGCTCAAACATCACTTTTATACTAATTTTCAGTTTATTTCTCACAGACAAGCCCATTTTTCTCCAGTGCGTTGAGTGCTAAGGAAGCTTTGAACTCTGAAAGAGAAATGTTCCAGCCAAATAGGGTTAATAGATAATCTTTTTATCTTGATTTACAGTGCCAGATTGTCTTTTTGCTCATAGCAGTTGTACGCTTGTATAGCCCAATTAACATAAAGCAATTTCTTTCTGTGAAATTAATGATTTCCCATCCTCCCAATGAAAAGAACAAAAGAAGAGGAAGAACTATAAGTACTCTCTTATGCTCTTTCCCTTCTTTCTTTTCTTTTAGGTTGGACATTAGGAAAAACTTCTATACCAAAAGCGTTATCAAATACTAGAACAGGCTGCCCATGGAAGTGGTTCAATCACCATCCCTGGCTGTATTTAAAAGCTATCTAAGTATAGTGCTTAAGGATATGGTGTGGTAGTGTCTCTGGTAGAGTTAGATAGTGGCTGGACTTGATGATCTTAAAGGTCTTTTCCAACCACAGTGATTCTGTGATTTACTTTTTTTTAATGAATTCCATTACACAAGCAGACTTATGACACTTTGTGATAAAGAATTTAAGATCAGATAAGGAAGGTAGTTCCTCATATGTGATACGTGGTGATTCTTATGAAGTAAGATGAAAGCCGTATATGACACAATTCAATAGAATTCGGAAAAGCTGCATTTATTTCAAATGAAACATACAGATATATGTAAAGTATATGATTTGTATTTGGGAGTGTAATGACTTGGAGTGTGTTTCTCTTGAATATGATGATTAGGGCCATACATCAGTGAGTATTAGCAGCTTGGTTCATAGCAGCTCAAAAACCTCATGATCCTTTCTGTGTCTTCCAAGTATTTTCCACAAACATGAAAATTGAAGTGAGTGTGGATTACAAACCTGGGCTACTATTTCCTCTTTCTGGGATTCCTTTCCAAGTGAGAGGTATGACTGGTCTTATAGCAGCCTTGCTCTAGCAACTCAGCAAGGCTTTTCATAGACTTTTCAGTTACAAAATCTGTGGGCAACTATAAGTCTTTTCTTCTCTCATTCCTTACAGATGTTGAGATGAGTAAGGATGTCTTGTTATTCATGCTTCTTTACTGATTTTGTACCTTGTCAGAATATCCCTGATGGCTTTGTACGCTTTATTATAAAGATAAACCTCACTTATTTACTTTTTTTACAGTTTTTCAGACCTTGATATGAAAGTTGTCTGAAATGGAACTTTTCTCATGGGGTGGAGTAGGAATTGTGTTATATCTCAAATACAACAGTCATTTGAGTAATTGTGATTACATTAGGGTTAACATCTGTGTCCATCAAACAGTGCAGAAAAGTGTTGTAGAAAAAATTAAGTAAATAAAGTAGAGGTTCACGCTGCTTTTTATGTCAAATAATTGTGTTTGTTCTTCACAGAGAGGCCTATTTTGTTCATAATGAATCCAGACTTAAAGTTTCATGTTTGCTGAGGTAAGTACTTATAATAATGGTCAAGGTGTTCTCTACATATTAAATAATTTTGCTTTTCTTACATATTTTTATTCTAATAGAGAATTCTCTTGTAGAGATTAGTTTTCTAATGAAACCAATGCTAGTTCACTACTACTGATGCCATGAAATTGGTAACTGAAACTACCTTTCAATTATTTTTTTCTTAATTTCTTGTCATATCTTTACATTCAAGAAAGAGAATAAAAAAAAAAAAAAAAGAAAATAAGAACGAAGTAAGGTGAAATGCTGAGGTTCTTATTGTGGTTTATCAAGAAAAGCAGGGATTTACAAATTAGTATTTTGAGATTCATCTCCATTCACTTCTGAAATTTTTGTACATGCAGCCATGTAGGCTCCCTTTTTTATCTAGGGAAGAGAGATAGATACCTCAAAAATTATTTTCTTTTCCATTTTAGAAACTTATATTTCAGTAAGATTAACCACTTTATGGACATCCCCCTCTCTCTTGCCTAGAGACTGCATACACAGACTTCAGCTAGTGAAGGATTCAGTCACCTTAACACAGGCCATTGCAGGTAACCATTGTAAACCCCAATGTAAAAGCAGTGTAAGTTACTGCTCTATAGGACCCCAGGTCTCCTAAATATCTCATATCTTTTAGCTGACCTTGCACAGACATGCTCCAGTGCCTAAGCTGAGGCACAGCAAGAGACTCTGAAGTGCCTAAACCATGAGTACCAGACACCTGTTTTAATGGAGTTTAGTTTTCAGGTTGTCTTAGGTTTTGTCAATTTTACATGTCATAGCACTGGTGGTGGCACAGACACAAATGTACCTCCATCCTTTCCAAAGTTCCCTGAAGTTTTTTGGGAATATCATGCAAAGACTTCCAAGCTGGCTGCATGAAGGCAGTCTTGGGTCTGAAAGTAGCATAGCCACAAAGAGAATCTGACCCTCTCAGCCATCACCTATTGGCTCTTCTCTTTGCAGTTTGCAAGTTTGCAAGCAGACAGATCAGGGATCCTTAATCATTCCTCATCCCCATTCTTCTAGTTCTACACTTAGAATGGACATTTCTTTGTGATGACAGAAATGAGGTGTCAGTCATTTCTTTGCTAAAAGCCTTTTGCAATACTTAATGCTCTGGGTACCACGTAAGCTATTATACATGTGGTGTTTCCAGGCCCATAAAACCTGGCATGGCCTGGTATGTCTCTCAGTTTGAGGTTTCCATCATGGCACTCTATTGTGCGGTGTAGCCATGGCCTTAGGCAGACTCCCACAGGCATATGTGGAGGAAGGGTGGGGGCCTTTTCTTCAAACCAGTGTGGTAAACCACATCTTTAATTTCACTTAGACACTGTGGACCACCCCTTTGCTCCTTAAATCTCCCAGTATACATGGTGCCATCCTTCCCTAGACCTCTACAGGTGAATGAGGAAAAGGAAGAAGCTACCTGTGTTCTTTTCCCTACTTGGCACACCTTTTATTGCAAACCAGGATTTTGCCTTAAGCATCCATTCTAAGAAAGAATATCATACAAATAAAAGCAAAGTCTTTCATTCTATCATGTCATTAAATAATAATCTGAAAGTAAAAATTATGTACAGCGTATTCTTCATATTAAACATTGTCTGTTTTTAACATTCACTTGTAAACCCTCTGGCTTTCATTGCAATAAAACTAATCTTCAAAGTTCTGAAGCAACATGAAGTTTCCCAATGCTCCTTAAAAAACCTCACCCAGTTTCGAAGGTGTCCAATTTCAGAAACTGACTACTTGGCTGAATAAAATATCTTTGCTCACCTGTTAGAGTAGTAAACTTATGTCATCCTAAAAGATGTGGGTTTTGCATAGAGTAACTGTAACTGACCAGAAGTGCTGGGAAAGTATTTGTCTACTCAATAAGTGACTGAGAAGATTCAAATTAGTTGCCTTGAATAACATACAAAAATAGCATGTTACTTACGTACTTTGTTTATATTTGTCTTTTTCTGCTGATGTTTTAATTTGCATTATGTCTATGCCCGATCTACACCAAGACAGATGTCATGAAAAGATACATTTCCTTTCCCAAAAAGAACTGTTTATTTTCAGACAAGAAATAAGATGTGGGTGTAACCAGTACAGTAGGGGGAGAGGATAAAGGTAAAACTGAAAAGATAATGCAGCTGCATGCGTAATGAGTGCCTAATGGTTTTGATTAAATTAATTTGGGTTTAATTAGTTATATAACTTTTCCTTGACTCTCCTGCATTGTGTTTGCAGAGTTGGCAGTTAGGAAAACCATCTCCCTGTTCGCACATTTCATCTGGAAATTGTTTAGAAACAATAAACAACTATAGGATATAGTTTTAATGCATAGCATTTTTTCTCAGAAGTCTATTGCTGTACAACACATGTCCTTTCATTTCTAGCCCTCGAGTTTGGTACCAAGACACTCACAAAAAGTGCAGGCGTTCACAACACTTTATTTTACTGGGATAGCAAACTCTGTGAGACACAACTGAATTATATAAACAAAGGAATATTCTATTTCTATATGTGTCAAATGTCAACATAGAAATGAACTAAATACATCTTGACTGGTTTCTTCCTTCAGATTCTCCCCCATATAGGGGGAAATGGAAACTCTGCCATGTGGAATACAAAAGCACAACAGAAAAAAAAATAAAATCATGAGATTGATGGGATGACACCTCCAACAAACTGAGTGTAAAACCCTATGCAAATAAAATTGCTAACTACATCTCCAAGTCCTTATTTAGTAAGATGCTGTCAGCATCCGTATTATTTTAATGCATAATTCCTGTTTCTATGCTTGTATTCCTAATTAGTCGTGTGTAGTACTTTGCTGAATCAGGGCCAATTAGGAGACATTGCTGACTAACCCAAATATATTTAATTAGTATCAGTGATCTGAAATACATGCCTTTATTTGGTTTAAACTGCTATCCTAAAAACCACATTGTACTATTCCTGATGAGTCTCCTACTTGTTCCTTTTAGGTTTTTATTCCTTTGGGCGTTTTGAATACTAAGATGGGAATACTGCATGTTACATATTATTATAATGTGGGGGTTTTGTTTGGAGTTTTTCATTAAGATTTATTGTTTTGTTTTTTTAGGAAGGATTTTTAGTTTTGTTTTTTGGGGGATTTTTTTTTTTAATCTTTTTTTTTTATTATTTTGGATACACTACTGACTAATGTCTTTTACAGAAACTTTAAAAAACAAAACAAAACAAAAAAAGCAAAAAAAAAAAAAGAGGAAAGAAAGGCATTCAAGTTTGATTTGGGAGGAAGCCAGTGTCAACGTGACCAATGATGGGAACACTGATGGTATGTTGGGTGCGTCTTTCAAGTTCTGGAACATGTAGAAGCCTGTTAAATAGGGCTGAGAGATCCTGGCAGAAGAGCTCACCTGGCAATAAAACTTGTTACAGGGAATAAAAAAACCCAAACACCCAACAACAAAACTTGTCAGGTTTTAAAATTCCCTTCCTTCTTCACAGGTCTCAAATCAGAGTAGCAATACTAGCTGTTGCAAGTGGGTATTCTGTGCATCCCTGATATGAAAAAGCATGAGGTGTTTTTTCTTTCTCAGTAATATTCCCAAAATACTCTTTTGTCTCTTTAATATGACTTCTGTGTGTGTTTCCTTTCGTAATTAAATACTTTGTAACTTCTGTTGTTTCATTAAAAAAAAGGCCTAACAAAGATGAGACCTCTCTTACTTTTCTTTGAATTGAGTATTCACAAAAACTGCTGGTTTGCCTATCGCATGGTCTAGTTGTAATCAAGATGTAGCATATACCATATACTTCTACTAGTATGAAA
This sequence comes from Actenoides lindsayi, assembly GCA_025331215.1. NCBI lineage: Eukaryota > Metazoa > Chordata > Aves > Coraciiformes > Alcedinidae > Actenoides > Actenoides lindsayi. The sequence continues at coordinate 34,257 of WTSP01009002.1, forward strand.
TTTTAAAGCCAACAATGTCCTGTGAGGTTCCCACCTCCTCTGCTTTTAGTATTGTGCAAGTACTTCCCTCCTCCAGTTCTGCTTGCTAGTGTTCCTCTATTCCAGTCTCAGCAGGTGAGAATAGTTTCCACTATGCAAACTCAGTACTCTGTTTCTCTACTGAAACTGAAACAGGGTATGGCTATAATATCCGAGCCAAAGTCTGACTGTGCTTTCTTGAATATAACTGGAATAAGATAACAATAGCTGCTGAGGGGTGTTGCCACAGGTTCCTGATCAAACTGAGGGTGTAGAATTTTAGCATATTATGAAACCATATACTGGAGCTTCATGATTGTACTCAAATTTGTATCCCATGTAGGTGTCTATGCCATGGTGCTGTCCATTCTATTTTTATCTTATTTGGCCATTACATCTAAAGTGGCAATGCTTATTGCACCTAGTTGCCAATTAGTATTATGTTAGTTGCTTCATGATCTGGCCAGACGATTTGGACTGTAATTAAAAAAGTTTTTATATTTCATACCAAATAACCATTATGGCTTCCTCTAGCTAGAAATAAAACCCCAAACACCTGTAAAATAACTTATTCTAAAAGTGCAGTATAAGCATGGTATGTTTACTACACATTGACATGGATTCCACCTATGTGTTAAACTGATGAATTTTACCACCTTTTCCAGACAAGGTGGACTTCTTTGTCATTTCTAAGCTAATCTAAATTCAGTGTCATTGAAGCCCTTGAGTCACACTACCTCTCATATTCATAGTCACTGACTATTATTTCTGCAGCAAAATAACATTCTCTTTTTTTTTTTTCATTTGGTGTGTGTGGGGACAAATTTAATAGCTTGAAGACTAGAGGATGTAATGCTTAACATGATGGTTTTCTATAAACACAGATTACTTGAAAACTGTGAACTGGGAAGACTAATTAAACCATGAAGTAATGAGCTAGTGAAAAATATGGCAGGGAAAATAAATCATAGAAAAGAATGCATCTTACAGTCATGCAGAAGAAAGACAGAAAATGTAACACTAGACATTAATTTAGAACTTGGACTGTATAGAGTATTGGGAAAAGTTTTGCTTGAAAGATAAAAATAACCAATGAAACACCTCCTCCATCTTCACACAAGTCCACTGGTTTTAATTCTGTCTTTCTTAATCCATAATCCATTTAAAACAAAATCAAGGGAATTCACTCTATATTACTTTATGTCTCCATGGAATTTCCTCAACAGCTTTAAATCCAAGTTATCCTGACAGATTAATATTTCTGAATAACATTAAGCTACTACTGCTAAAAAAAACCCCACCTCCTCTCTGCTCCCCAAACCTCTCTCTTGAAGAAGAGAATAACTGACCTTTAATTCTTAGCACTATCACTGAAGTTTTTGCTATGGTCATGAGTTCAGAATGAATAAAAATGTTGAAAAACAAAGGACTATAAAAGTATGGTGCATAGCACTAATGTACTGTGAATCTGTCTATTTCTGTTCATCCACCTCTTATTTGCTATATGCACAGCCATTCTTACTTAACCCACTGTGTTCTCTGTCTGATTTGGACTGCCAAATGACACAGCCATTCATTCAGGCTGGAAGGGACCTTGGAGGGGTCTTACTTCAGATGAGGTTAATATTAAATATAGGTCAGGCTGCTCAGGACTTTCCTGTCTCCACCAAAGGTGGAGATACCTTGGCCTTTCTGAACAACCTGTTTCACTGCTTAGTTATCCTCACAGAGGAAAAGCTTTCCTTATATCCAGATAGAACATATTATGGTTTGGTTGGTTTGTGCCTGTTGTCTCTCATCCATGTCCCACTGTGCAGGGTCTGCCTTCATCTCCTCAATGTCCGTGGGCACTGGGAGCTGCTAATCAATCCCACTGAAGCCACCTCTGCTCCAGGTGGGCCAAGCTCAGCTCCCTCAGCCTCCCCTCATGGGGCAAGTGCTCCAGCTGCAGCCAACACAGTGACCCCGTGCTGAAGTTGCTCCAGTTTATCAGCATCCTTGTTATACCAGGGGCCTAAAACTAGATGCGAGAATCCAGATGTGGTCCAACAAGTGCCAAATAAAGTGGGACAATCACTTTAGTTCACCTATTGGCTAATCTCCTCTTGATACAGCCAGGTATAGTGTTAGCCTCCAGCTGCCAAGGCACAGTGGTAGACCTGATCTCTGCAACAACTTGAAGTGACAGCTTAAAGTGATTTGGCAATTGATGCGTCAATTGTTCACCTCCTCTCAGTTCACATAATTTCCCAGATCAGAATAAATGAAACTGGGTACAGAATGTGCAAACCCTTAGTGTGAAGATGTAAACACTGTAATTCACATAAAAATCATGGGCCTTTCAGTGTAGACAGCACAGATATTTATAACATATGTGTAAATTTGTCATTGAATATTAAATGATCCAGTCATTGTGGGCCTGAAAGACAACTTCTGGGAATATCTGCAAGCACCTTGGTCATTTGGTCATTTAGAGTTCTTCCATCTCTACACTTAATGCTCTTTTCATATTGATCACCTCAATATGGAATATCACTCACCCTTCTCTACAGTGCATGCCACTTTTTGGTGCTTCCCATCAGGTAAACTTTTCAGTGAATTAAAGCTCTGTATATCTGGGTAACCTTTTGTATAATATTTATACTAGTTTATTATACAACACTGATGACACAAAATAACTGGCCTGTGAACTGATTTGCCCATCAAAGGCTTTCACATGTGCAAATATGTATGATTTCACTCAGCAACATTAAGAAGCAATGAAGAATTGTGACTACTCAACCCAGAATATGAAGTATTGAAAAGTATGAAAGCACGTGAGGCTTTCCTATCCAGGTCTATGAAAATATTAGAAACCAGGCAGGTGACCATTTCAGTAAAGCATTGCAGCACATGAAAAATAGATCCGCTGAATTTTTTTCTGAGTAGCAATGGATTGAAGTTATTTCAGAATTACTCAGCAAGTATTTATTTCTTAAATGCCCTATTAGGGACCACAGGTAAAGTCTATCTCAGCAACTACTATTTCTGTATTACTTCGTCTAAAACTTGTTAAAATCAATGCCAGCTTGTTACTTTTCACTACAGATTTGTGTGTATGTATATATGCAGATGTAAAACAGGTAAGGAGGAAGAAACTCCAGTTCTAATAATTGAATTCTAATAGTGAAATGTCAATAAAAAAGTTTACAAAATACACCAGATGAGAGAAAATAGTAGAAAGATAACAGTATATTGCAGTTATTTTTAAACAAAAGCTGCTGTTTCTTTTTTTTTTTTTCTTTTCCTGGTAGCATACTGTTTTGTATTTTTCTTGTTTGTTTGTTTGTTTTTTTCCTGGCAGCATTGGCCTTTCTGAGGATGAGAAATATTGTGACTGCTTCTTTTCCAGCCTGAACTCTATTTTTCTGAGTGTGTTCACAATTTGCTTGTGTCCAGAGACATAGCTGAGAAGGCGAGATTGGGAAAAGGAGAGATATATGTATTGAAATGAAAATTAATTTAATGCATTAACAGCAAAACCAGTACTGATACTAATATAAAATATACAAAGTTATACTGAGGCCTACGAATGCATGGCAGTCATAATAAGCAAAAAAGAAGTCTTCAGGAGTAGAAGGAAAAGTAAGCTCCTCCATAGATAGAAGGACATAAGAAGAAAACAAAGAGGAAGAACAGAAGGAACACCTATCCTTCTCAAACTACCCATTTTATAATGAGCATGACGTTTATGGTATGGGATACAAGTGCTCTAGCTTTTGCCCTTCCCCTTTTAAGCTCCTTACTGACTCAGGATTGTTAATGTCTTGCATACTAAGACTGGCCTAGTATTTGATCCCAGTGACACCAGGACAGAGTGTCAGTAAGCTAGTTTATAAATTCAGACTTCCTATAAGAATTTGCAACTCTGTAAAAAAATACCAGATTCCAAAGCCTTTTACTGGGAAAAGAAGATTGTTTTGTTTTGTTTTGTTTTTGTTTTCATGGTGACTTCTGAAAGTTGCTGTTAAAGACTTAATACCCCCGTTCTTCTCAATTGCCTCTGTGACTTGGCCTTCCACGGTAACGTCTGAAGAGAATTGCTGTGAAGGACCATAGATATTCCTCGCTGTACTAAATAATAGGAAATATCTCTCTAAGAAATCTGGAACATGGAATAGAGTGAAACCAGGAGGTATACAAACACTGCAATGGCTAATTAAACAGACTATCTACAGTGGGCAGGTCTAATAGACATCATGACACCTTCTTTTTAGCAGATGCTTAGGATGCTAAAGATCGGCAATCCTGTTAAGTAAGCACTCTGAATAGCTCATTGTTCTTTTTTTTTCTTTTGATTTTCATGTTTATTTCATCATAGTTACTATATCAGATTCCCTGAATAAAGTTCGTCTTTTTTTGAAGAAATACCTCTACAAAGCATCAAAGCCAAGAGAATCATGTGGAAAGCAACCAAGATTACTTTCCATAAGACAGATCCAGGCTTCAAATCTTTGTAAGAAAGAAAGATCTTCCTAGGTATTGTGAGAGATTAGAATTGTTAATGTCGGCAACTGCTGCAGCCCACAAGACCCAGGCATGCCATCCTTCAAAAGCTGTGGGATTTTCTGAAAATAAAGATGGTTTTATATATTTTTGTATAGAGAAAGTTAACTTCACCAGAAAGTGGAACTTAAGAATGTTTGAAAAAAAGTATTTCACTTCTCAGTCAAAGTAAAGAAAATACATTGTCAACAACATCAACACAATCCTTTAAAATTACTGTAGCTTGTGCAAATGGAAAGCTTTTGAAAAAACTTTAAATGCAATATTTACAATAAAATAATGCAAACCTCAAGCCATTTTAACTATTCTGAAAATTTCTTACATCAGGAACGAGGAAACACTTGTTTATATATTTAACTGCATCTTGCTGAGGTGGGGGACTGAGATATTGGTTTTTTAAAATGAAATCCAACTATTTTCTCTACTTCAAGCTGAAATACAGTTGGACATCTGCTACTTTAAATTAATCAAATCATTATTGGTTTTCATCCAGAATGAGTTTAATTATTCCATAACCAGGCTGGGTGTACAATGCAATCCTCCCCATGGCTACATACAATTATTTAAATTGCTTCTGAAGGTGACAGTGATATATTATAATATTAAGTTTGTGTTGATCAACAGCAAACTCCCCACAAAACAGTAAGTACAAGCAGTGCAATAATATGAACAAATCATTCAGCTAAACAAGCTGGCAGGTGGAATATCTGTTTTTAAATACTGCAAAGGCAATCAGCTGAAGTGCTGAACTATAGGCAGTGTTGATTAGGATGTGATTCTTAGAGAAAATAGAAAGGGGCTGCCTAGAGTGGAAATTTTCTTTATTAGAGAAAACTGACATTTATTTAATTACAGTGGCTTTTGGGTAGGAACCCCTTTTGACATGATTTCCTTGAAAATGACGTGTTAATTTTGTTTGCAAAAAGAGTCAAGATGGAAAGTGACTGTAACTGGCAAGCAAATATTAAGAATATGAAATACTATTTAATAACATACTTGAAATAAAGATTATGTAATTCACAGTTCTGAGGACGTCCACACTCACATCTCCTAGTATTAAAGTTACACAGCAGTCTAAGTATGTGGCTGCACAGGTACCATAAATAATAATATTGAAGGTGGTGTAACTAATGATTGACTACTCACAGGTGTATTGGGACAGGACACTCTGTCCCAAAGTAATTTATTTTTTTTTCCTTTAAAGAGCTACTAGATCAAATGGCCATTTAAATGTTTCCTTTATTCTCAGTAATATGTATATGTATCCTGAAGTTTTCTTTGTAGTGAAGTGGTTTGGCTTCTCAAAATGACAATCAATGTATCAGCCAGTAACAATCTGAACTTTTTTATGGTTGTTCTGTAAATCCTATTTTATTTTCTGAGCCTTTTCTAGAGATGTGCCTTTCTTCCCGGGTTTCTCTTTCTTGCTTTCTACTGCAGACAATCAGTTCATCTGTCAGATTTTTATTTGTTTTGACAGTATCCCCACAACCTCCAGTAGGTTACTGGGGTGGTATGTAGTTGCCCCAACCTGTGAGTAGTGGGAATTCATGTGATATTTCACTGAGTGAAATAAAAAGTGAAAACACAAAAAAACCATACTTGTGCAGCAGTTTTTCCTAGATAAGTGTTTGTAGATATCTATTAAGGTATATTCTACAGCACAGTATCCACTGTGTGCAGTAGCAGTATTTGGTGGTTTTACAGGATTAATTTAGATTTCAAAGCGAGATCCAGATCTTCAGAAAATTGGTCAATTAAGTTATATCATTCCAAATATCCTGGAAATAAAGAAGAATTAATATTTCCTATTCTCAAGCAAAAGGGGTAACAGGCAGGACCCTCTCTTCAGGTAAGACCCTGAACTCTAATAGGCAGTGCATAGTGAACAGAAAAAGAAGGGGGGGCGGGGGGGGGGGGGGGGGGGGGGGAGGCGAGGGGG
>WTSP01009002.1:40861-57854 GCA_025331215.1 Actenoides lindsayi
CGCGAGCAGGGGAAGGGAGGGGGCGGGTGGAGAGGGGAGGGGGGGGGGGAGGGGGGGGGGGGGGGGGGGGGGGGGGGGGGGGGGGGGGGGGGGGGGGGGGGGGGGACGACGGGTGGAGAAAAGGAGAAGATCTGATGTAAATTGGGATAGTTTCCAAAGTGACTCACCCTACATCATAACAAAGATTCTGATCCCTTGAAACTGCTCTTTGTGCCAGAATTACACAGCTGAGCTCTCTCACTCTCTATTTCACAATTCCACTCTACAGCAGTTTACAGAAAATAATCATGGTAGTGCTCCACCCTGAAAATAAAATACTGAAATCAACCTGAGGTTACATGAGGGAATTCTGCTAGCCTGAACAGTGAAAATGAATTGGAATGAAAGAAGGAATTGCCTTGCATGTAGGTGGATTTCCCCAGGTCCGCTTGGAAAGTGGTATAACTTTTTAACATTATGTTTTCATTGTTTATGAGGAAGACTACTAAATGGCCACAGACCTGGCACTGTGTGGTCAGCCTGAATACATTCCAGACCGTGTTATACACTTGCAAGAGGACCAAGTATTGATGGCAGAAATATTTTCATCAAAACCTATAGGTTCTCTATGGCAGAATTCTTGAACTTAGTTTGAGTGCTCACAATGTTTCACAAAGCAAGCAATTTGAAAAATCTCTTCAACTAAATGCAAATCAGTAATTCAGAGAAACCAGAGAAGCTGCAGGCTGCACACTGCACTTTGTAGACTGTCTTCTTACTGGAGTGTTAGGGCTTTTGTTTTGGTTTGCTTTACCTTGACCTTTATTTGGGAGAATAAAACTTGTGATCTTATGAGGAACAAATATGGGAAGAGTCAGGTGTATGACTCAACTTTTTTACAAGTGCTGATGAAGAGGTTAAGATTTGCGTCATGCTGAGAGAAACCTTGTTTCACAAGGAGGTCAAGATTGCTGTTGAAATGCCTCATCTTGTCAAGAACCCAGCCCATAGTGGTTAAAAGAAGATAAGTATTTGTTACACGAAATCAACCATGAGATTAAAAAAAAAAAAAAAAGCACAGACTGATTAACTTGTAGCTGGGAAGTTAGCATTAAAATAATAAAAAAAAGTAAGTTTATTAGAAAACAGTGAAATTTGACTCCGAAAGAATAACTTCTCACATTGTGTTATTCTAAAGAAAATAAGATTAATCTCCATTCTTATCATATGTGACAAAAGCAGTGCCCTAGAAGAGTAATTTGCAGTTGCTAAGTGTGGTATTTTACCCACCTGAGGCTTTTTTTTTTATATATGTATCAGAAGCAAATGGGGTCCCACTTAGGATCATAAAATGAGCGTCAAATTTTTGCTTACAAGCAGCAGTGAAAAAGCAAATCCTGAATGCACAGCTGTAAAATTACAAAGAGAATGTGTGCTAAGTTGAGACAGTCTTTAAAATAAAGCTAAGAGCCCTGAAGTCCTTATTTCTGGGCATCAGCTGATCCTGATGAAAGAAACTGGTGGTCACAGCAGATGTCCATGGAGAAATACATTTATGTGACAAAAAGGCTAACACAAGGAGTTGTGCTGACCACACTTTTTGGTAATATAAGCTTATGACTGAGCAAGCATGGACCCCATTTTTTTTTTTTTTTTTTGTCAAAGCTGGATTTCCAAATATTTGTGAAGAATCTTGCATTACCCCTATACATACTTATGTCTACAGATCAAATCTACCTTTCAGACCTGCCCATTTGGAAGTGTTTCTGAAAATACATGTAGCATTAACATGGAAAAAAAAAAAAATGAAGAAAACTTAATGCTTTGCTAATACTGTTTATCATTATTTTGAGGATGTCTTCAATAGTGACAGCAGTTGCTAAACGTTTCGTGTTTAGGAGAAGACAGCACCTGAAATGATTTCTGGGAATAGACAGCCTTAGCCACTCCAGGAAAAAGCTCTACTGAGAATACTGAATCCCAAGTTCAAGCCTAAATTTTCTTCGTATCTTCACCATTTTGATGCAAGCCTGTAGTGAGTCAACAGCACACCAAGTCAAAAATTATAGGGTTCTGCACCCCTTTGCACTGACTAAAACATATACCACCCTTCAGGTTACCAGTGTCAGACTTCACAACTTTGTTGGTACCTTGTACTGACTTTTGTAATTTTGTCACAGGACTGACACCATGAAGAAATCTGAGCTGCTGAGAGGGTCTGTCCAGAAGGCTCAAGGCTGGAAGGCTTTACCTCCTTTTCACACTGTTTATACAGGAGCTGAGTGAATAATATCCTGCAAGGTGAATGCATAAAACTAGATTAGATTTTTTTTTTTTTTCCCTGGGTTTTAGAATAGTTTCTAAGGGAATTGTACATCTCTGTTAGAGGATTACTCTGTACTTATTAATCTCCACTGGCCATTGAAGAAGGTAGGTGTGGAAGGTAGTTTGCTTTTCAATGCTAAACTTCTTTGGAGCTTGTGTGTGTGAAATTCAAGGAGTGTGGTGGACAGACAATGAAATGGCAGGTTTTGCTTAAAATCCTTCCATGTTCTTCTATGCAGGATTAAAGGCAATCAGGTTCTTTGGGTTTATTGGTATTAGTCTGTAAAATAAGTATTTATCTATAGCTAAGGCAATAAGGAAACCTCTAGATAATTTGGAGTATTATTTTGATGTTTTGATAATTTCATATTAGCAAATTTCTTGGATTCAATCAAATATACGCTGTGTGAACCCTCCTGTGATGTGGAGGAACAGATTGTTAGAAGTCATTTTAACCTTAAAAATCTGTATGTTATCTGTATGTTAAGTCTAACACCAGTGTATCTGCCATAATTCAGGTCTTTATAAGTTATTTGGATAATGCAACATTAACCAGACTAATCATATTGACACTTCAGAGTCAATGAAGAGTCATTACATATATCACAGTTACGTATTTTAAAATTAAATGAATTGCACTCCAGAGGGGCCTGTCATTGTAAAGGGAACTTCTGTGAGTAGCTCAGAAGTTCAATTTTAGTATTTAGGTGTTTAATGCTAGCTGCCTTTAGTTAGTTTTCGTTGAATGGGAGCAGGAACAGTATTTAATATTTTTATTATATTGATTTATTGATAGATGACAACAATAATTTCCTTTCTAGTTAAGAAGAATACCATGAGCAGCTTATTTCACCTTTTTCCACAAAATGCTTGAGCTCAGCAAGTCTCTGAAGTATGTGTCAAACTTCAGCATACCTTTCAGTGTGGAGTACCCATCATAGAGAGGTACTGAGTGAAGGAAAGTTCCCTGGTTGAGGGAAATTCCCTTTGTAGGTATACCACTTGATCTTTACCTCTGCACTATTACCTAGAGTATCAGTATACTAGGAATGGGTGGGTAGGAGGCACAGAAGGTCAGGAAGGATAATGAAAGTCACAGTGGTCTGTTATGCTTGCCACTAATGTAGAGAGTTGTCAGAATGCCTAGAGGTGCCCCATAGTACTTTGAGGACTGTAACTACAATGCATGTTTGTGCTTGGTCTCCAAGGCAGCTGGACTCAGGCTGGCCCTGATTCAAAAGCCATGTGGCTGCTTTTATACAGCACCAGTCCTGAGCTCTGCCTCTCAGAAGGGTTCATTAGCAAGTGTAGCAATTGAACTGTCACCAGTTACATGGATTTTAGTTTGCACGAAACTCACAAGATACGGGTTAGTGTCTGCTTAGAGTATGGTGGATATGCCTCGCTGTGCCTGTAATATACCAGGTAAATATTTTCCAAGTAGTCCCAGGAGCACTAGGAACTGTAACGCAGAGTAAAATTTTGCTTCAGTATGGTATGTGATTGGAGTAAGCATGTCTGTGAGTTGACTTGTTAATATCTTTACAATATAAGGGAATGTTTGAATCTCTGTTTTTGTGTGTAGAAGGTGTATGTGCAAGGGATACTTGCTCCTAGAAACAGCAGTTCATGTTAGCTGTTCTACAAACACTTATACACCTGATTAGATTCATTCATCCAAGTGGTTCCTTTCCAGTTCCATGGGACCACTCATATGCAAAGACTATATGTATGAGTATTTGAAGGATTGAAGTTCATAACAGGAGTTCAAAGTTCACCTCTGAAAGCAGAATAAATTTTGGATTTCATTAAAAGTATAGATCTGTAGCCTGTCAATCAGATGTACAAATTGATAAATGCAACAGTAAAACATGGCTTTAACCAAGAAGGTAGCAAGAGAAGGAAGTGGTTGCCAGTGATTGTAACTTACCCAAGGGCTTACCTCAAGGCAAAGCCTGAGGGCTTATGAAATTTTCAAGAAGTCAGTTTCAACAGCTTTCTGTTTTCCAGAGATCGTTATTGTTGTTAGATCACAGTTTGCGAGTTTGGAGCTGAAGAAGGTCACATCATTTGCACAAAATCCACATTTCCCTGAAGTTGAATGTCGTTAGTATAGCTTAGCTTTGAGATTGACCTATAAAATATAAATGAATGTCTGGACACTCTGCGTGTCATTTTTAAAAACCCAGACATGCTGCTTTCCCCCTTCTTGCACCACAGAACTTTGGAAATAGAAACATCTTTAAAGCAATATGTAAATGAATAAACCACACTGTGTCATTTGCCTCTTCATTACATTTCTCAATTAAACAATACAGTAATTCTCTGGTAGTTTTCCTGAGGAAGAATGGGAACTGTAGAAATTAAGTCTGGGTTGGAGATAGTATTCACTCATTGGAGTTTATGAGATTTTAAGGGTTACTTCCTTTTAAAATAATTTATTTCCTTTTGCAGACCTCCTATTTAATTCCTGTATTTAAAAAAACAATGGATAATTGAATATCCGGGACATGCTTTCCAGCCTATGCCATATGTAAGAGATAAAGTGGAAACTTTTCAAAAGCTGTGTTAATGCAACATAGTCTTCATTTATAATGATGATTTTTTGGGGTCATTTTGTTTATTTGTTTGTTTTGATTCTTTCCGAGCATGTTTGTAGGATTTTTTCACTGAGAGACAATTTGGCAGCCTGCGATTAGGAACACTCTAGATCTGTTTGCTCACCGTCTTCAGTCCTATGGCCAAAAGATGTCAAGAATTAATATCTTGATGTATCATCTGTTGTGTTGCCAAGACTCACTTTTCATGGAAGTATATTTGTTTACACAGGGCATATAAGTCATTTCAGTGAACCAGGTTGTTCCCAACCAGCTTTCAGGCTAATACTTTAATCAGAAAGGTCAGGCAAAACATCTGCCCTCTGTGCTAAGTAGTTTTTTTTGTCATTTGTTCTCCATTAGGTATTTAACAGCTGTATGTCTATCTCGTCAATAATTTGGCATAAGTTTTCCCATTTTCTTGGCCTGGCCTAGTGCTCTTCTCACACTGATGCGATGGACACTTGCACTGCTTGAACATTCAACAGCAATGAACATTCAAACAGCATCGTTACACTCTTATATACCTTCTCTTTGTGCATCTCAGACATGAAACACACAAATCTCTTTAAAACCTTGGTCTTGGAAATAAAAAGGAGTCTGTACAGTACATATTCTATCTACAACTGCTTGATTACACAAAGAAAGCTCAGGAAAATCTAAGGTCTTGACAAAGAAGAGTGTTTTAATCCAAACAGTTTTGCTAAGAACTGTCTGGCAGTCATTACTAGAGGAAAGATTTCTCTGGAGAATGTCATCTTGAGAGATTACTTCTGTAAGCATCATCACTAATGGGGCATCCATTTGCCTTAGCATTATTTTCATTGATGCTTCATTCACTTCCTCCCTCTGTTCTTTGCTTACTGTGAAATATTTATTTCACTTTGCCGTTCCTAGCTTCATTTCTCAACTGGATTCCATCTTCTAATTTCTCATCTGGTCTTAACACATGCAGTTTAAAAGGAGTTGTGCATTGCATACGTATGATAGAATTTATTTTCCCCTTTTCCTACTTGTCCCCCTTGTCCTCCAAACAGGTAACCTCCTTTAAGGGACCTTTTTGGTAAATATTTTCTGTAGATACAGCTCCCTGTATTATAAGAGATGATAATGAGCAGAATAAGATGCTTTTCATTTTCAGGTCACAACGTTTTTCTACTTATCCATTCTGCTGTAACATCTTTTCTCATTGGAAGGAAGGGTGAAATTAGAGAACTGAAATCTAATTCATACACGATACAGAGAAGGCAGAGTTACTGAATGTCTTCTTTGCTTAAGTCTTTACTGTGAAGACTGGCACTCAGGATTGTCAGTCCTTGGAGGTAAGAGAGAAGGTCAGGAGGAAGGAATACTTTCACTGAGTCAATAAGGATTGGGTTAGAGATCATTTAGGCAATCTGGACACCTACAAATCCATGGGAACCAATGGGATGCACCCAGGACTAATGAGGTAGCTGGCTGATTTTATTGCTGTGCCACTTTCCATCATATTTTGAAAGGTTCTGGAGAACAGGATATATGCCTGAGGAGTGGAAGGAAGCCAATGTCAGTCCATTCTTCAAGAAGGGCAAGAAGGAGGACACAGGAAACTACAGACCAGTCATCTTCACCTCAATCCCTGGAAAGGGGATGGAACAACTCAATCTTCAGGTCATCATTAAGGATGTGGAGGAAAAGACGATTATCAGAAGTAGTCAGCATTGGTTCACAAAGGGGAAATCATGCTCAACCAATCTGATAGTCTTCTATGATGGTGTGGCTACCTGGGTAGATGAGGAGAGAGCAGTGGATGCTGTCTACCTCAACTTCAGCAAGAGGATCTTATTAGTGTTTACAAATATCTGAAGGATGGGTGTCAAGTAGAAGAGGCCAGTCTCTTTTCAGTGGTGTCCTGTGATTGGAGGAGAGGTAATGGTCACTGGAAAACAGGAAGTTCCATCTCAACACTTCTTTACTGTGAGGGTGATGGAGCAGCGGAACAGGCTGCCCAGGGAGGTTGTTGAGTCTCCTTCTCTGGAGACTTTCAAGACCCACCTGGATGTGTTCCTGCGCAACCTGCTCTAGGAGAACCTACTTTGACAGAGGGGTTGCCATAGATGATCTTCAGAGGTCCCTTACAACCCCTACCATCCTGTGATACTGCAATTCTAAAGATGTCTCCACAAAGACTTGAATTTCAATATATATATTAGGGGGTACATGTGTGCAGAATGTGTTGTAATGCATAAGAACATAACTATATAATATAGAACGATATATATTTATATATAAAAGTGTATAATATATAAATGATGCATTAGTTATATCCTAATATGTATACTAGATATAATAAACATAATTAGTATAGAATGGAGTAAAATAGAGCAGAGAGAAATGGAACAGAGAACAGGAGTTCAATAAGTAAAAAGGTATGGGTTTTATGACAATAGTTATCACTATGTCAAATTTCTATTCTGTCTCTATACGTTCAGACTAGAATTTATGGATCATGTAAGGGGATGAAGTAGCATGGGGAAGCATTTATATTGTATAACTTTATGCTTTTAGCTTAGCGGCATCTTTCTGTGGGAAGATAGATGACTCCATGACTCCAAGAAGGCTGACCAGAATGGTCTGAAGAAACCTTTGGAGCAGCTATTCATGGTATACAAATCCCGTGAAAAATTATGTCATTCATATTCCTGGCTGAAATCAAGGACTTGAGGATTCTTCATCTGACTGAATCTCTTTTGCTTGGTGTACATTAGCTGTGACAGGAGTGCAAAGTCCACTCTCCACAGAGGAAGGACAAACTAGGGTCTTAATTTGATTTTGCTAGTCAGTGAACATTACTTTTCATCATCTTAACTCCAGTCTTCAAGTAAAGCAGCTAAGTTGAGATAAATCTACTCATTGTATTGTTTGAGATACAAAGAATTAGTTTGGAATTTTAACTTTTCTATTCCAGTTATAGATGTGCTGAGGGGGGGCCTATGCAGTGATTTGTCCAGATACAGTGAAGGTTCTTATCAGTCAGTCTTTTGCAATGGTTTTATTACCACTTACAGTTTGGTTTGGAACTGTGATGCACTAATACCTAGGGAAAAAAAAAAGACACCTTGTGTTATTATTAAAATTCTAATTGGAGAAATACATTTCTAATGTTGGACATAAAGGGTTCTCACTGGTAATCCAGTTTCTGTTGCCTTCACTCTTGTTCAGTAATACCTTATTCAATAGCAGTTCTACAGATATGAAGGGGACAGCTCACAGAGCAGGATATTTTTTTTCCCTGAGCAAAGCTGACAATATGTCCTTGAGATACTAAATGTGACAGAATCCAGTGGGGCACCTGTTAAAGGAGACACAAGTTCACAGTCTGGAGCATGATTTCACACACTATTATGTAGGAGAATATTAGCGCTCCATGTAAAATAACTTCCAGCAATCTGGCCTAAAATAAAGGTCAGGTTGCAGCCAGTTTGCAGAGGTGAGTGGTGACCTATTTCTTTGGTGAGACATAATTTGGTGACATAATTCTTACGTGATTGCTTGCACTTAGTAAGGTTGGGAAAATAGATAAATAATGGGTTGATCTGGTAAATATCTTAAAGGTTTTTTAGAAAGTTTTAAAATGCATATTCTGCTTGCTTTATGTTGTATATTGTTTTAAGATCACACAAAAAAAAAAGAAAAAATATAGATGAAAACATGCAAATGTCAAGTGAAGAAGTCATTAGAAATGCATGGGCTGTGTGCAATGAAATCATTACCGCAACAGCCTGCAGGATACAAAAAGCAGACTAGCAGTAATTACAGTCCTGCAGGAAAAATCAATAAGTGTTTCTCATGCCTTTCTGATCAAGACTGTAGCATGATATTAGCAACCTGTGAAACAATGGGGTACCCTTTTAATCTTACTTGGAAGTATGTAATGTTTATCAGGTGAGTTGTATTCTCTGTGCTTGCAAAACTCCTCAGTCTCCTGCTATGATAGTCTTTCTGATGGAGTCCTGGAGCTCATGCTCACATGAGTTATATGCTGGAGAGGAAAGAAAATTAAGTGCTAATACACTTAAACATTCAAAAATACAAAGAAAATATTAACGTTCCAGAGGTATGTGTTGCACTGCACGATTTAATTCTTCTCTCTTACAGTTGGGTAAACGAAGAATAAATTCCCTGACTTCATTAGAGCAACACCACATGAATCTCTTATGGGAATCAAGTGGAAAGGATATGACTACCCCTTGTTTTATACTATGGCTATTAATTACAAAATAAATAAGTTTTTAATCACTGTTACCAAATTGTGGATTTTCAGAACCACCTTTTAGCTCCTAAAACATTCATGTCCCAGGGACTTCATAATTTTTATAGAATCATAGAATTATTTAGGTTGGAAAAGACCTTTAATATCATTTAGTCCAACCATTAACCTAACTCTACCAAGTCCACTGCTAAACCATGTGTCTAAGCACCATATCTACAAGACTTTTAAACACATCCAGGGATGGTGATTCAACTGCTTCCCAAGGCATCCTGTTCCAGTGCTTGATAACCATTTCAGTGAAGACTTTTTTTCCTAATGTCCAACCTAAGCCTCCTCTGGTGCAACCTGAGGACATTTCCTCTTGTTCTATCATTTGTTACATGAGAGAACAGACTGAACCCCAGATATCAGATAGTAATTTTGTGCTTAAAATCATTTCCTTTAGGAATGATACTTGTCCTTCCTTTGCCTGAGAATTAACTACTTTGTTATGGGAAACAGCTGCTGTCCAAAATGGAGAGTTCAATAAGCAAGTGTCTTTCAGGAACATAATATTGTTCTGTGACTTATTTATTTATCTTTTCATATCTAGCATGACAATATAGAATACCACTGACTTAGAGTTCAACTGGTCTCATTTTCTGAGTAAGTGCAAGTTGCAAAAATGCATTAATCAATGAATATATGGTGTATTGACAAATGCAGTTCCAAGTCCTCAAATCACTGATTCATCTCAGGACACATGAAAAAGCTTATATTGAATCATATACTTAAGCTGATAACTTCTAGATAAGCCACTTAAAATTTGAATTAACTTTAAGCAACTGCTTAGATGTTCTCTTTTCCTTCTTTGAGTATTCCCCTCCATCTACATGTCCTCATCAACTGTTTGGAAAGCATCAGACAAGTATTACCCTGTGCTACAACTGGAAAAATTTCAGTCCACAGGTCAATTTGAAGAACATGGTGATATGAAGAAGAAAGCGCAATTACTAATTGCAATAAATATTAGAAGTTACAATCAGGCAATAAAACCTATTAAGGATTATTTAAGTTTCAGTTCAATGAAAATACTGTAAACTGCCATAAATAAATGAGGTCATTGCTTGTTGAGCCATGTTTACTTCAGATAAGTTCTGAGGCAAACAACAGTTCTTAACACTCTGGTCAAACTCTAAAAAATGAGAAATTGTGTTTTGAAAGTGCCTATTTCAAACAGTAAAATAAATTAAAAATGATTCTAACTTCTCCACCAAAAATAGCTCCTTAAGGAAAGGATGCTTCAATTTAGACAAAGTTAAACATGTGTTTAATTTAATATCTGCTTAAACCTTTCACTAGATATCAGATATTTTCTAAAACAAGGCCTAGGAAAGAAGCATTAGGTTCACCTATACTACTCTCATTTGATTAGCAATCAGTACAGTTTACTTCAATAATTAAGATCTAACAGACTGAGTATTCTTATCTGAGCATAAGAAAAAGTACATTTAATCACCTTACTTGTGGACAACTTGCCATGAAATATAGGCTTTTCTTTCTAATCCACTGTGTGAGGCCATTACAAGAATAAATTATAACAAACTGGTGGCTAAAGTCTATATACTGTCTCCAGTGGGTGCATAATTTGCTTAGCCATAAATACCTCCAAAATCACAAATTCTCCTTATTAAGATACTCATCAGTACTAAATAAAATAGGCCTATTGCTTAATGTTCCATTACATTTTATATGTACCACAAACCACACCTACTGTGGATGAGATTTTTTAATTTAATTATGGATTCATCAGTCAACTTTATCTCTGGAAATAGATATCTACCAACTTTTATGAGCATGATTTTCATATCTGCTAAGTATCTGCACCTCCTACTGACTTCATTAGAAATTGTGAGTGCCCACCACATCTGCCAGTTTAAATGATAAGAACCCAAGCGGATTAAAAGCATTTGCCTCACAGCTCACAAATTGTCATTTGTTATTATTATGCTACAACACAGTGATCTCCAGACCTAGCAATTTGTGAAGGTAACACACCATTATGGTCATCAGCTATCTGCATCCTCACACGTAGCCTGGCTTTGTACTAGGATACACACATCAGACAAGTCATTATGTTAATTGCAATGCATTTATAAAGTTGCACATTTTCAGACCAAAAGTTTCTGCATCAGAGTCAATTTTTTTTTTAAGCTCAAGAGCAGCTTCTGGGAAGAAGTCTAATAAAACTTGTAAATGACTGCTAATAATACCATCATGTGGCATGCCACCTCAAAAAGCATTCTGAATTCCCTTCATGGTCACACCAGTATTGTTAGGTGAGTCATTACATTGTCTCTGTTAGCCTGTTACATATTGCTTCATTTACGTACAGACATCACTTAATTATCTGATGTATGATGCACAACCCAATGCTGGTGGCATTCGAGGATATACCCATATGATTACATCTTCTACATATACAAGACAGTTTCTCTTTGCAATTCAGTACTGCTGCATTTGCAAAAAAAAATACAAAACAAAACCCCGAACAATAGTTTTGCAAAAAACAAGTTTCAGCTCTCCAGAAATTTCATTCAGGTAAGTACACAGTCATCATTACTAAACAACTTCACATCTTTGTTTATCTGTCTTGCCAATTCTATAAGCCAATCCATTCACTGTACGGAAGTGATAGATACTAAATTCCTCATGAAATCAAACTTAGGTAATAAATGAAATTGCTTTAAGCTTGTGTTGCACACAAATAGCATAGCATAGGTTACTGGATTAGCTTTACCTGAAAAAATAAAACCAGCTAAACTAAGAGTTATCATAAGAAATACACTTAATACTATAGCACATCTTGTTGACAAAGGGTCTCTTGGACTCACTCAGAGTCCCTCAGAGTGCTGAGGGACTGGCTGATGTAGCTGCCAAGCCACTCTCCATGATATTTGTCATGGCAGTTGGGTGAAGTTCCTGGTGACTGGAAAAAGGGAAACACTGCACCCATTTTTAAAAAGGGTTGAAAGGAGGACCTAGGGAACTATTACCTACCTGTCAGCCTGACCTCTATGCCTGGGAAGATCATGGAACAAATCCTCCTAGAAGCTATGCTAAGGCACATGGATGATAGGAAGGTGATTCCAGACAGGCAGCATGGCTTGACCAAGAGCAAGTCCTGCCCGACCAACCTAGTGGCTGTCTGGAGTGAGCGACTACATCAGTGGACAAGGGAAGAGCTATGGATGTCATCTATCTGGACTTCTGTAAGACCTTGGACTTTGTCCCCCATAACATCCTTCTCTCTAAACTGGAATGATATGGATTTGATGGGTGGACTGTTTGGTGGATAATGAATTGTTTGTATGGTCACGTCTGGAGGGTAGTGGTTAATGGCTCGACTGGTGACAAGTGATGTCCCTCAGTGGTCCGTACTGGGACCAGTGCTATTCAATATCATCAGTGACATAGAGAGTGGGATGGAATGCACTCTCATCTAGTTTTCAGATCACACCAAGTTGAGTGGTGTAGTTGATACACCTGAGGGACAGGTTTCCATGTAGAGGGATGTGGACAACCTTGAGAAGTGGTCCCGTGTGAACCTTGTGAGGTTCAACAAGTTCAAGTGCAAGGTCTTGCACCTGTGTCAGGGTAATCCACAGGCTGGGGGATGAAGGAATTGAGAGCATCCCTGTGGAGAAGGACTTAGGAGTCCACTAGGTGGATGAAAAGCTGGACATGTGCCAGCAATCTGTGCTTGCAGCCAGGAAGGCCAACCATATCCAGGGCTGCATCAAAAGAAGCATGGCCAGAAAGTTTAGGGAGGTGATTCTGCACCTCCACTCTCATGAGACCCCACCTGGAGCACTGTGTCCAGGTCTGGAGATCTCAGCACAAGAAAGACAGGGACCTGTTGGATTCAGTGCAGAAGAGAACCACAAAAGAGATCAGAGGGCTGAAGTAGCTCTCCTATGAAGAAAGACTGAGAGGGTCAGGGTTGTTTGGCCTGGAGAAGACTCTGGGGAGACATTATTGTGGTCTTCCAATGTGTAAAGAAGGCCTATAAAAAAAAAGGGACAATCTTTTTAGCAGGGCCTGTTTCATTAGGACTAGGTGTAATGGTTTTAAATTGAAAGAGACTAGATTTAGAATAGATATAAGGAAGAATTTTTTTACAAAGCAGGTAGTGAAACACTGGCACATATTGCCCAGAGAGGTGGTAGAAGCCCCAGCCCTGTAAACATTCAAGATCAGGTTGGACAGGGCTCTGAGCAACCTGATCTATTTAAAGATGTTCCTGCTCATTACTAGGGGGTTGGACTAGGTGACCTTTAAAAGTCCCTTCCAACACAAAGAATTCTATGATTCTGTGATTTACACCAGTTGCCACAATCTGTTCCAGAAGGAGAAAAATAGGGAGAGAATAACATTTCTTCTTCAAAGCCAAAATCATACTACTTACAAAGAATTACTCAAAATTCACTGGCAGTATATCTAAGGATCAAGTACTATATATTCAGTGAGTACACTGGAAGTTCAGTTATGGCTCAAAATTACAAAAATACATTTATACTGTGGAGAGGTGTACAATTTGTGATGGCAACAGGACTTTTTTCCATAAATCCTGTATGTGCACCTTGCACATCTCTCTACTAATCACTGAAATCGTTTGCAGTGCAGCTACTGTGAAGCATTGCACTAAGATTGTTGGCCAGGTTTACAAACTTCTTTGCCACACTTTTTTACTGCCTATATCAGTGCATAAACTTCCGGACTTTGGAGGACTTTCCAGCTCCTGAGTTTGGGGGCTTGCCATGAATACCTAACATCTCCATGCTGGGGACAAAACACTTGGACACAGTATTTCCCTTTATCTGAGCAAACTTCTGTTTTTCATAGAAATGAAACCCAAATGTATGATCTGGGGAAAAAAAAAATGCAACAACAAAACCAAAATTATACACTCAAGTTGTCTTCCAAAGTCCATGAAATCTTTCCTTGGTAAGAATTATTATTAACCATGTAAACCTCATTGGTTCAAGCTTTTCATAGGACAGTAGGTTGGAAGGGACCTCACTAGCTCAGCCTCCTGATGAGAGCAAGGTGGGCTGCAAGGCAGACAGATTACTCAGGGCTTTAGTCAATTTGGTCTTGAAAATCAATGAGCAGGGAGATTGCATATCCTTCTTGCACATGTCCTTATCATGAAGTAGTTTCTTCTTATATCCAGTCATACCCCTGTTGTTTCAGCTAATGCCTGTTGTCTCCTATACTCCCGTGCAACACCGTGTGGGGCCTGTCTTCATCTTTTTGATGCTCTTCCTATAGGTACTAGAGAGCTACTGCTTTCTTCTCCTGAAGTCATCCCTGCTTCAGGATGTACGAGTTCAGCTCTGTCAGCCTCTCCTTACAAGTGTTGTAGCTGTCAATCAAGACGGTGGCCCTGTGCTGAACTCATTTCAGTTTATTGGTGTATTCCCTACTGGAAGGCTGGCCCAAAGTGGTAAGATAATCAGTACTCAAGACATAGTCCAGTAAGTACTGAATACAGGGACATAATCACTTTACTAATTGACAGGCCACACCACAAAAATCTGGGATGCTGTTGATCTTTGCTGCCAGGGCACTCTGCTGTCTCATGTTCAACTTGTTGTCTGCCAGGACCTCCAGGGGCTCTTCTGCAAAGCTGTCTCCCATCTCAGTCTGTATCATTGCAAGGGGCTCTTCCTTGAAAAAAAGGTGGAGGGGTTTAAATTTGTCCTTGAATTTCGTAAGGCTACTCTGAGCCCATTCCTCCAGCAGACCTAGGGCCCTCATGGCATTGCATCCATGCCCTCCAGTATCTTGGTACCTCCCCTCAAATTGATGCCATCTGCAAACCTGACAGGAGTGCACTCCATCCAATTAATCATTCTGATGAGGTGATTTGGCAGATGTTGTGTGAAAGAATGAGACAGAAAGAGAACATGTCCAGCTTTCCTATTCCTTCTGCTCAGTTGTCACAAACATCTATACAGACTGATGCTAGAAAACAGTTGTCTTCACAGCTGGCAGTATAATGTTGACATATGTAAATGGAGACCACTTTTTGCCCATTTTCTCTGCCTTTCAGAGACTTAACATGGGCATGAAGCAGTTTGGCATTACTCTGAGAAAAGAGTGATTGAGGTGTTCAACATGCCTTCCTTGCACCTAGTAGCCAAATAATCAAGATTATTTGTTGCTTCACACATCATTACTTTTGCATATATATTCAACTGATTGAGCCATATTTTGCTGTTTTTCTTAAGCCAAGCATCATGCCTGTCCTAGACTCTGTTTTGAGTTAAAGGAGTAGTCCTGTGCTTACTTTCCAAAAATAGTCAGCTAATGTCAACAGTGGTACCATTTTAATTTTTTTTTGGCCTTGATTTGGGTATTCTGTTAACAGCTTTAAAAAATAAATTGCTGCTCCTGTGGGTGTGACCAGATACAGAAATGCAAATCTCACTGTTTTCTTTAATTCCAAAGTAATTTATGCATGCATCTAAAATTCTTGAGCTCCCCTGGTAGTTATAATTTCCATTAGGCTGTGGGAAATCAGTATTCTAGAGAAATCTGATCATAAACACCTACGAGTTGATCAGCATACAGTTAGTAACATCACTAAGCGCATGGTGTTACTTCTTGACTGAGTCCACAGGGTTGAAAATGTTACTATTGATTATAAAACTGTGCTCAGAATATTGTACATCTTTTGTAAATTTGTTGTAAAGGTGTGACACATGTCAAAAGTTTTAGCACTATTGGGTCCAGTAATACTGGACTGTGTGTAAACTAAAAATTGCCTTACTCAACTATTTCTTACACCTGAACATTACTATATACAACTTATATTGCAGGAGCAGAAGAAGGTTGAATCAAGTAGATGTTGTATTGTGCTAGGCCCCATAAAGCAGAGAACAACTCAGTTCCTGCTTCAGTTTACTGCCTGGAAGACAAGATGTAAATTGCATGTGAAACCAGTTGGCAGCAGGAAAGAGAAAGTAAGGACAGGTTTTCAGTATGGACAAGCTGCTTGATTTTTCTATATATTTTTTTCTTATATTTAGTGTAATCACGGTAAGATCTATAAGTGGCTTAAACTGAGGGAAAAAACCAACGTACAGGGAATAGGGAGGTGATCGTCCCCCTGTACTCAGCACTGGTGAGGCCGCACCTTGAATATTGCATTCAGTTCTGGGCCACTCACTATAAGAAGGACATAGTGTTGGAGCATGTCCAGAAAAGGGCAATGAGGCTGGTGAAGGGCCTGGAGCATAAATCCTATGAGGAGTGGATGAGGGAGCTGGGGTTGTTTAGTCTGGAGAAGCGGAGGCTGAGGGAAGACCTTATCACTCTGTACAACTGCCTGAAAGGAGGTTGGAGTAAGAAGAGGGACAGCTTCTTCTCCCAGGTGACGTGTGACAGGACCAGAGGGAATGGATGCAAACTGCACCAGGGGAGGTTTAGGTTGGATATTAGGAAACATTTCTTCACTGAAAGGGTTATCAAACTTTGGAATGGTCTGCCCAGGGCAGTGGTGGAGTTACCATCCTTGGAGGCATTTAAATTGTGAGTGGACCTGGTGCTCAGGGACATGGTTTAGTGGTGCGCTTGCAATGTTGGATTGAACGTTGGACTAGATGATCTTGAAGGTCTCTTCCAACCAAAGACATTCTGTGATTTTGTGATTCTGTGATGTCACGGTTTAGGGTCAGGGCAGCCCCTTAGACCGATAACAGACGCTCTCTGTTAATCCCCCTCCCTCCCCAAAGGGGAAGAGGAAAGGAATAAGGGAGAGAGACTTAGCGATTAGAAAAGGAAACTAGAACAG
>WTSP01009002.1:57954-69516 GCA_025331215.1 Actenoides lindsayi
AGTTAATTAGAAGAACTGAGCTGAAAAGTAAAATTACTGAACAGAATTAGTTCTGTTTTCACTCAAACCAGGACATGTGAACAACCCCAAAAAAACAGTAACAACAGATAACAGCTTCCTTTGTTTTTTTCCTTTATGTTCATAGTTCATCTTTAGTAAGAAAAGTGTATTCAGACAATTAGTCTTTATTATGTCAGGTTAGAATCAAAAGAGACATGTATTTTCAGTGTGTTATACCATAAGTGTCCATCTCTAAAGGTTGGGAATTTTAACAGTAACATTGCTATATCTGTATATTGGCATGACTCGCATTATGCTTAACAAAGTTCAGTTAGAATTCTTTTGCAGTATTTTTCAAAACCTGCAAGTCAATTAAGCAACGAGACATAGATTAACATAAATTATAATGCATTGATCACAATGACTTTGGTAACAGGTGAACTATAATTCGAGGGCCATATAGAGCAAACAAAGTCAGATAGTCTGCAGGTTGGAATACTGCATATTTCATGTTTCAGAATACTGCTGTGATGTCAGAAGTCTTCCTCCACACAAACCTTCCCCACACAGAAGATAATCCAAACATTGATTTGAACAAACATGAATTATCAGTAGTGATTTAAACAAAAATCTTGTTAGAAAAATTTTCATTTCATTTTAAATCTAGAACTGCTAATCCTTTCGAACTGGATCACAGACAGCAAACACTCTGACCAATTCGGTGTTTCCAATGCTCTTAGCTTGATGTAAAGCATACAGAGAGATTAAGCAATGGAAGGTAGAAGCAATATGTGTATATTTTTTGTATTGTTAAACTTTAATAAAGTTATTGGATAGAAAATGGATTGGAACTCTTTAAGTCAATTCTCCTGTTCTTACACCCAAGTAAAATATAGGGGTTTAGTAACAATGGGCCAAAATGCTGGAGTTGTATATTAATGTTTGTACATACAATTTTTTTTTTTAAGGAGTTTGCAAGTTCACTTTGTAAGAAGAGGCATTACATTGAAATATGTCTATACATACTGCTGTTTTGTGTTCTGTAATGTTATTTCTGTAGTGGAGAAGGTCATTACTAAAATTAGGAAGTGAACCCAGTATCCTTGTGTTTTATCTTTACTCAGTGAAGCAGGTTTTACCAGACAGGAATTTTAGAGAGACATAGGGCCTTAATAGCTACAAGTGTATCTACTCCTATGTAAAATATGATTGCAGTATACCAACATTAAGAATATTAGCTTAGAAAGTGTTTTGAATATACTGATTCTAAAAAGGAGCTATTAAAATAGATCATATTCCATTTTTAACTAGATTGTCACTTCACAACTTGCCCTGAACAAGGACAGCATCTTAGCAACACTGTTTTTATAGAAAAACATAGGCATTAAATCTTAATATGTTCTAGTTCTCTTCTTCAGCAATGGAGCATTGGTTATTTGAACTAGTGGAAGAACTGAATTATATCAACTCAAATATACCAGTAAGAACACTAAGGTCTTCTTTAACTGCTTCACTGCTACCTGTAATTAAACAAATAATCACTAAAGAAAGATTGTGGGATGTTCTGAAAGAAACTGCTCCTGGATAGCTTTACATGCCTGTGATACAGGTGATTGAATGTGGGAAAGTCATTACCTCTCCTATTCTAACAAGGGGAAAGGCACTGGTATTTTGCAGACATTCTGAAAAGTCTGCTTTATGATTAATCTTTTTTTGGTGATGTCTGAAGGTAGGTTGAGATACATCTGACCTACTATGACTAGTTTTCACCTCACTCATGTGCAAAGGACAATGGAAAATTTTGTAAGCAAATAAAATCTAGTCTTATTCACTAAACATAAAGGAAGCTAGAAGTTCCCAGTAACATATTTAGGACTAATAAATGCTAATGCATTATTACGAGAATATCCTCACACTATGTCAATGAGCACCACAGCTTCAGGAGGCAGAAAAGTCTTAAAGTTTTTCTAATATATTTTTTTCATTTATGTTGCCTATATATGTTTTGCTCTTCAGGCATCCTCTGCCACACTAAAACACATATCTGATCAAAACAAAAAGAACCCAAAACTAAAAGGAGACAATCTAACAAGAATTGTAAAAAAAAAAATAATTCTCTAAATACTATCTTATGAAAGTAAAATTTCTCTTAGTGTAGGAATTATATATTAATATAAAGATTAACACTAACTTCGTTGAAGCTTGATTGTGCTGCATCAGATATGACCTTCATCTATCACAACTCTTAAATATATGTTTGATTTTAAGCAAGCAAATAATATCCTTGACTTCAGGGACACTATTTACACTCTCATGTTCACACATGATTTGTATATTTGGTCCCAAGTATTCAGAACTCAGAATCTAAAGGAGAAAAACAGGCAAAACTTTGTTACTTTTCCATAAACTTAACCTCTGCTCTATCAGCTGCTTAGGTAACGGAATGATCAATAACTATTTAAAGTTTTACCCAGGTTAATCATTACATAGAAACAAGTTGAAGATTAAGTGAAATGCCTGCCTGAAGTATGTGCCTGCACTTTTCACACAGCTAGAGATAAACCTTCAACTGTGACATGTAAATTAGTGAGCCGAAGTTGAGAACCAACAGTTCTGTAAGTGGAAAGCTTTTTCTAACACTTCCCACCCCTCCTCAAATACAACAACAGTAAAGCTTATCTTGTAGCTTATCATAGGCAGGCACTTTATCTTTTTCCACTTAGGAGATCCTTATACCACTAATAATAGATCCTCCTTATGTAAATGACTATATTAAAATTTCTTCTAGAACACTGTTAAAGCAAATTCCATTCAATAGATTTCTATTTTCATTATGGTGTCAAAAGTTCTCCTGTTTTCTTTCCTTCTCATGTTCATCCTTAAGAATCATATTTCCTGACTATTAGCATCTCATATATTTTGAATTTCTGAGTTCTGTCCCACTTAGACCTTTTTATTATTCCGTAATGTGATTTCCTAGCTATTGCTGTCTTACCTTGTTTATGATTCTTTTAAATTCTTTGGAACAGAGAAAATAACATGCCAACTGAAATCTATGGCATCATATTGAGAATGTCTATATAATTTGATATTACAGTCCTCTATAGAATTCACAGTAAGTCTGACACAGAAATCTGAGGAAAATTTCTCATAAACAAAATTATGTTAGTTAATGGCATGACATGAATCTGTTCTGATGAGAATATTTTATTCAGAGCAATCTTTACTTTATGACTTAGTGCCAGACTTCTTTATGACTTCTGCAGGATGTTGTAGCTGGGCTTGCATTGCATTTGTTTTCAGTTCACCTGTTATGAAAGGAAAAGTATTGAGTAAAACAGAGAAGAACAGAAGGAAAATTTACAGCTCTGCCTCAGAACCTTCAAGGATAGTTCGCACATTTATCATTTGGTACACCCTGCATTCTTCAGGTAAAAGGATCTAAATCCTAAAATGGATGAGTCAGTAACTAATGGAATCAAGTGTTTAACAATTCTTTGGCTTTAGCCACCATTAAAATGTAAATAGCAAAGAGTGTATTGACTGAAAATCTGTTCAGGGATGATCTCCCTTCATCTGAAATGAAAAACTCTTTGAAGGGCTACATTGTCTGTTCTTGGGTCTCCTACAGGACAGAAACCACTTAGACTAAAAAGTTGACAGAACCAGCTTTAAAGGAGTTAGAATGAGCCCCAGCAGCTTCAGGAAGAGAAGTGACAAATAAAAATTGACACTCTCAGGGGACACTGCAATTATTTTATTCATGGAACATCTGGGACTGTATGTCTAGTGCAGCAGCAAGAACAAGATATGTTAATTCAGTCATGGCTCCCACTGAGTCACGCTAACAAAGACATTGTGGGACAGCAGCAAAGGCTTCTGCAGGTCAGTTAAGAAGGTTGAAACAGCCTTATTTTATTCCTTCTCAAGGATTATCTAAACTTGGTGGTAATTTTAATGGCTTAATCTAAATAGGTTAGAACAAAGTAAAATATTTTAAAACATGGGGTAGGCAAGTCAGTATGATCAAAAAAAACTTTCATTATGTCAGTAGATATTTTAATGGTGATTTCAACAAGAACAGACCTCTAATGACCTTAAAAATTTTTTCTATTTGGTTTGTGGAATGCAGATACTTTCCCTTTATTCTGAAATATTTTTTGAACTTTGGGGCATTTGACTTTTTCTGCTTTTAGCAGGAAAAAACAACTGCCTTTCTTGTTTAAAACAAGAATGTTGAAGTCATTCTTCTCTGATCTTTGTAAGGACACTATCCTTTCTGAAAAGAGAAGTGATTAAAGTTTGTATGCACCTAGCAGATGAGAGATTCAGATTAAAATATAGAGTCTGTTTGATTTGAAGTAGACACTTAACCAGAAGTTCTTGCCTGAAATGTATTGTAACTAACAGTGTGAAAAAAGTTTTTACATGTGCTTTCTCTAAACTCTTCCTATGGGCACATAAATTTCAACAAACAAAAAGTAATTAGAAGATTTTCCTAAAAAATCCAATTATTTATGGAGAGTGGAGCAACTTGAATAAGACAAATTACACAAAATAACTTGTAATTCTTTCATTTGACCACTCTCTTTGCAAAGTGGGATTTTGATTTCTCCCAAGGAATGGGTCAAGCAGAGACGGAATTTGAACTTTCTTCTCCAAAATAAGATTTCTACACATCCATTGACAAATATTGATAAGATTTCAGATAAAATCATGGGTTAAGAATTTGAATCTTAGACCTGATGTTAGAATGGCAGCTAGTAGCATAAGATAGTCACATATTTGAGTTTCAATTTCTCAGTTTTTAAAATACTAACTAGTATCAAATTCCTTTGTAGAGTCTGTATTCACTATGTGAATACTCCAGTTTGTTGTTTTTTTTAAACACACTCTCTGCCAAATTTATCAACCATGATATACTTTTTGTAGGTGTCCTACACTTAAACTGTTCTTGTGTAATCTGTGTTATCATGCACACCTCTGTCTAATGATCATATAATTCCCCAACAAAATATCAGATCTTTGAAACTGAGAAATACAAAAGAAAAAAAAATGAGGTGAATAAACTCTTTCTGCCTAGCCTTTGAGTTTAAGTTTTTGCTTAAACTTTGCATTCTTTTTATTTATTTAGTGTTGTCCAGGAGGGGCCCCCAGGCACAAAACCATGAGTAAAGCCCATCCAGGAAGCACAGACTCCTTATGCTTTGTTCAACTGGTTCATTTGTCATCATGTCACATACTCATCCACATGGTTATAGGCATTCTGCCATAGTTTCCTTCTCCTTGGAGGGCTTAATAACTGACACAGTAAGGAATGCTCTAAACCCCACAAGATCAGAATGCCCATATCATACTCAAGGACTAAAGACACTGCCTTGATATATCTACTTGTTTCCATCAGCATGCATTTCAAGTGACAGCTTAAAATCCTATATACCAATGGTGTTTCAGAAATATATTAAAAATATATATGTTCCGTCTTCAGAAGATCCACATATGATATCCCCTGACATTAGTATATACACTATATAGACCGTGTATACAATATAGCAGTTCTTCCTTATCCAAATCTTTCTTGGCCACAGTGCATGAAGTGGCATAGTCCAGGACTATGGTATTTTGCATGTGGCTTCCCTGTCATAGAGCCTAAGTGTGTTTGGTAGTATGAGAATTGACCGTTTCATGCTAAAGTGCCTTGGTGCACTAGAACAGTTGTAGTCTTATTTTAGTACAGTAGTATAGATATAATCTCAGACCTAATTTCATTAGAAATCTACATAAATATAAGTGCCATTAGTGAAGAGCAGTTTTTGCAGGACCAGAGCCCAAACTTCTTAAATATTTGCAAGAACAATCCTTAGCAAATTGTCCAATTAATGCTTGTTACTATTCTTCAAATACATTACTTAATAAGCAGCATTTAATTAGGTACATTTGCATATGAAGCAAATTATTTTAAATAATTTATTCAATGCAGAGAAGACTACTTCACTAAATAATATATATAGTGCAAAAGTTGTCCATCTAATCCTCATGATAACTATTTTTCGTTCTTGAGTACTTCATCCACATGTCAATACTGTTATGAACTGGAAGAGGTTCTGTCACAGGTAATTAACTGACCACTGATTCAGCTGATTTCCCTTATCAGACTTTGGTTTTTGCAGCAATTTATCTATCTCGCAACTGTAATAAGGCAATGCTTTCTATTAATCAAGTACAGAGTTTAAGAACAAGTTATCAGTAAATTAGTTGAACTTAGTATGAGGGTCAACAGCTTACTGTTACATTTCTAACAGTTTATATTTGATCATCTCCTGGCATAGCTCTACCAAGCGTGTTACACCTTCAAGGGTCACAGTTAGCAATGCAATGCCAAAGTGGTATTTGTCATAAAAGTTTTATAATGATATGTGTGTCTGGCCTAATTTGTCCACAAAAAAAAAAGAAAAGAATAAAACTGATTAAAAACGTAATTGTATAGCAAGCATCATCTCTGCATTAGCAAAAATTAATACCTAAATCAGTTATAATCCCATTACTAAAACCAATTAGTTTTGTATACAGTAATAGCTCATTATTATTATTGTTATTGACTACTTATATTACAATAGAACCAAGATGCTTATTAGAATCAGAATCATACTTTATGAAGTATAATATAAACAGTTCTTCAAGGGCTTGCTGCTTGATTTAATCTCAGACTGCTTCAGCTTTTCAGAGAACCTTGTGTCATGAATGATATTTTAAAATTGCTTCAGTGGCTGGTTATGAATATTTACCTGAAATCTGGAGATTATTGGGTGAAAGTGCAAAATCTATTTCATAGGACTTCTCAGTGAACTGGAATCTCAGGTTATTTTTATGGTTATTTACCCTTCATGTGAGCACATCAAAAAAATCTTTATATCAAGCTTTGTTTTATCTACTGTAAATAAATATAATTTAATCAGTCTTTCTCAAATATGGACATGCTCTATTTTTGTTTCTGGGAATGGAATAGTCCATTAGTGTCTCGATTCAGATTTAAGTTATCTAAACTACAAATTAAGATTGAGGTTTCTAGCAAAATATTGGGAACACCCCTGACCAATTCATACTACTTTACCAATTGTCATACCAGAAAGAAACTTCATGCAGTTCCAAGTCTATGATTTGGTATGTATCCGCATCATCTTACTCTTACTTTTACAGATTCTAGTCATGAACACTTTCTGTTGTGAAGCCACTCTTTATTACTTATTAATATCTATTCATAGGACATTTATAGTATTTCTCTTCATGTCACAGACCAGAGGCTGCTCAGTGACTTCTGTGTCCCAATAGCACAAGTACAAGGGGAATGTTCACAGGTTGGCAGCTGCACAGTTTCCCTTGTGACAAGTCACTGCTCTTGTGCCTATGAGACCCTCCAAACCAGATGCTTTCCCTCATCTCCTCAGCATTGGAAGAACAGCTAAATGTTTTTTTTATTAAAATATAAGTTAATAAAAGTGCTGAAGTGTCAATGATCATTCTAGGAAATGGTTGCTTCACAGAACTATTGGTTTTGTCTGCACTGATCAACCCAACAGGAGAGTTTTGATGACTCCTACCAACATGAGTAAAGTTTTAACCACTCCTAACTTCCTACTCCCATAGCAGAGTCCATAAAGCATGTTCACACCACAGCAATACCTGAGCACAGCCTGAAGCTATAGTTGAAGCCATCACTGAAGGTGAGTTTGAGCTAACATGCTGAGTTATGAACTGTGATAGCTAAGGTGCCCACATCAGTTTCTTTTTTTTCTGGGGATGTTGCTCTTGTAGAAATCTCTGGGACACTAGTACAAAAGGCTGTATACAACTCCGTACCTCAATCCAGCAATGTTTGTATGTCAGGGGCCTTAGATTTACAGTTGAGCCTTTAGAAAATATCAGAATAGTTTTGTCTATTACAAATCCTTTTCAGAATGCATGCATAAAATCAATGAAATGAAATTAAATAGTTTTTATTTTAAGCAATCAAAAATATTGCCATTCCACTGTGGATACAACAAGAAACTAGTTTAACTAAAATTTGTAACCTGTCAAGGACAGGATACTTTCAGGACCTGAATTCTTTAGTTTACTGCATACTTTTGCGTGCACAACTATTATTTTGTTGGTGTTGTTCTCAGTGATTACCTTGGCTAAGCATTTTGTGCTTTCTGCATTTATCTTTCATTTGTTATGCTAAAAGTAACGTATCTTCTGCCATGCGTGCTTTGCACTTCATGGTTTGTGATTCTTTCAACATTACTGTTGTGGCTTATTCCAAAGAATAAAGAATATAAAACACTTCCCAGAGCTGCATATAACAATTAAAGCTTATTCAAGAAGGTATAGACTTTCCAAGCATATTCACTGTCTTCCAAATCATGCAAGAACCTCCTTCTATCAGAAAGTTATTTTTCCTGAATTATGATTTGTTCATAACATGAGACATAGAAAATACAGTGTTGAAGCTGTTAGGATTGCTTTTGCTGCAGAGAACTCCACTTCTCACTAGAATTAATGTTACCACGAGCAATAACCCATCTCATTTTTGGCCATGTTGCAAATATCTGTATGTCTCACAGGTCCTCTGCACAATAATATAAATCATAATGCTTTTATCTGTTTACAGTGCTCTCCATTGGCTAGATGGATTCTTGCAGGATCTCTTATTTTCTACGCATAGCTAAGGAAAAAAGAACAGAGGTGAAACTATTGAAAACGTAAGCTTGATTGTCTGAAAACAGAAAGAATTTTTCTGTTTACTGTCATGAGTTTTGGATCTCACCTTGGAAAAGCTATATGTCCAGTATTTCAGAGAAATAAGATACTCAGTTCTATATTTTTTAACTGTAACCTTGGATTTATTCAATTAATTTGGTTCCACTTGCAGTTATCAAGGTCTTTATTCTGTAAATAACAGAAATGCAAGATAGGATTATAAATTCTATCAGCTAACTGCAGCATTAAATAGATCAGTTTCTTATTCGTTGATCATCACTCAAAAGTAACTATGAGAACCTACAGAAACTCACCTGATTCATGCCCCTACCTGTTCTCAGCTTGGTTTTCCTTCCCTGTTTCCTGCCTAACGTTCCTTCCTTCCCTCCTCCCTTCATTCTCTCTTGCCTTTCCACCTTCCTGCCTTCCCTCCCTCTTTCTCTCCCTCCTCACTTTGCTGTGCTTAATTTTATTCTTTTTTTTTTTTTTTTTTTTAACATCAATCAGATTAGAATGAGTGAAGAAGAACCCTCCAGTTGTTATATTTTTGTGTAGGTAGATAATTTTGTTCAAGGAAAGGTATATAACAGCTCTAATCCAGTGTCTATATCTTGTAAGGTAAATATATGAGTGTGTGTCTCATTATACTCGGTTGAGAATGTTGGTGTCTTAGTCATGACAAAGCTTGTGATTAAACCATATTAACCGTAAAAGAGACCTATTCTATTGGGAAAATATTTTTAAAATAATAGGTAGAACCATAATTTTAGAGCATTGTCCTCACAGGATAATGAGAAAGAAGAAGTATTTCCACATTCCAATTGGTTTAGATTTTTATTTCTGCAATGCAATCATAATTTCATCCTCTGGCTCAAAATGCAACAGGCCAGACTTTTTTGGTGGTGCAAACAGATGTATGTACTGTAACGATAATATATTTTGTTTAATTAGAATGAAAAAATGTTCAAAGAAGAAAAAGCAGTTAGGCAAAATAAGTACAAATAGACCAGTATTTTAGGGACTTTTGTTCATCTGCTCATGTTTAATCTCTGTCAAGATAGATTACAAGGTGTGCAACAATAAAGAAAATTAACAAATTGCATGTATAACCATATACTGAGTATATTTCATAATCTGTTGAGTACATTTAAAAATATTTGGAAACCATCCAAGCTCTTATAAAAATTGATATATCTCTCATTAGCATTTTGAAGATGTCAGCCATTTTTATATAGGGTAATAGAAAGTAATCTGCCAAGGGAAATAGCGTACTGCTGTGTGTCAGAACAAATATGATTAACATTGTGCCAGATGCTTGTCCTCGTGAACTCCCACGAGGGACTGGAGAAGTAGACCTTGTAGTCAATTAATGAAATTGGAAGTGCTCTGTACCTCAGACTTGTATACACCAACCTTAACTTTCCTATAAGGCTACCAGAAATACTGCTTGTGCAGAGCATTAATAAGCAGATATATGCACATCATTATCCATGTATTTTTCTTGGTTGCTGAATGTCATTTTTTCCAAGACAAATTAACATGCTTTAGCGCTTCTACATAATAAACATAGAGCTAAAAGTTATAGAAAGCAGAAAAAATATTGCTGATGTAGAGGTTTATCCCTTTTTGTTTATTAATGGTCTAGGAGAGAGATAATTAACCTGAAGAATAGAAAAAAAAAGTAGAAAAAATGTAAGATGAGTATGGAGTTAGAAAAAGAAGTACTCTATGCTGATATATTTTAGTTTTGCCCCTCCATCTGCAGTTATTCAACACAGTTCTTTTAACTATTTTGAGTACAGAATTATAAGATTGACACATTTTTTTTTGTTGAATCGACATATTTTGATTTTGCTTGGTGACTAATGACATTGGATATTAATTGGTGAGATTCAAAATAGGCTCATAATTTGCAGAAAAGAAAGTGTTTCAGTAAAGTTAACTGAATATTCAGAAATGTCTTGTTTCAGACCCCTTCCCCTGAGGACTTTTCTCTGAGATATGTACGAAAACCATTCACTGATCCATAGGCATGGGAGTGATGTGAGCTATGTCATAGGCTAATGGTTCACTCAGGATGCTTCTAAACACTACAGTATGAGCAGAAAGGAGCCTGTCTGCTTATGACAGTCACAAGATATCAGGATACAAGCCATGTGATGGCATTACAACAGTGTCAAGTCTGAATGGGTAAGTGCTTCGGGGAAGAAAGATTAGTAGTTAAAACTCATTGACATGATAACTGAAATTTCTCTGGGTTTAGCCACTTCAGAATGGCCAAAGGAATGAGCTCACTTTTTCTTAGATAATATGTTTCTCCAAAATCACTTCATGTGAGATAACGATACGTCTACATGTGCTATTTTCAGTACAGAATCAAGAGGATTTGCTTACATTGTATGAAGCCTTTACCACTATGAAATTCATACTGAACTATATTAAAGGAGCAGTACACATTTTCTTCTCATTAGTATGCTGTCCATCCATCACCTCAGCCCTGGATATACGACAGGACATGTGGGTAGCACCTACCATTGCTTCCAAACCAAGTGCTTGTTTGTCTGGTATCTGGACATTACTCTTGTGAGTGATACATTTGAAAATGACCTGCTGCCCTAACAGATGCAGGAAAGGATTGTCTCTCATGTAGCTACAACCCCAGTATGTACAGATTTGAATAAGCATGTTGAGCTGCATGCTGAAACACTTATGAAATTAACCTATGTGGTGGCTGGTTTGTTTGGTTGGTTGGTTTTGGTTTGGTTTGGTTTGGTTTGGTTTGGTTTGGTTTGGTTTGGTTTGGTTTGGTTTGGTTTGGTTTGG
>WTSP01009002.1:69616-94010 GCA_025331215.1 Actenoides lindsayi
GTTTGGTTTGGTTTGGTTTGGTTTGGTTTGGTTTGGTTTGGTTTGGTTTGGTTTGGTTTGGTTTGGTTTGGTTTGCTTTGGTTTGCTTTGGTTTGGCTTGGTTTGGTTTGATTTTGTGTGTGTGTGTTTTTTATCTTGCAAAAAGCTGTGCTTTACAAAGGAGTGAATTTTGACCCCAGATGATTCTGGAAGAACCAAAGAGCAATTAGCTACATGACTAGGTCTAAGGGGCTGCCCTGACCCTAAACAGTGACAATGACACAACTCTATACTATGAATTTTGGTAAGGATGAGCTATAGTTAAGGTTATAGGAGCAAAAAAAAAAAAATCCTGCTGTTCCTTTTTGCTGCTCACGTCCTCCCCCTCCTTCTTTTGCTGCCCACCCCTCCCTTGATAATCTCTCTTTTGTCTGAACTGAGTGCCAAGTTTCAATCCCACCCAGACACTGTGAAGGCAAAGACATTGTGCCATCTGGGTTTGCTGGTTTGCTGAGAAAGAAACATTGATCTGTGTGCTATGTCAGTGCAGCACAGATTTTCATTCTAATTACCTAGGCAACCTCATGTACACACTGAACAAGACAGGTGACAGCAGAAATATCTGCATAACTTCACACAAGATGGATAACCTCACTTTGGGCCTTTGGGTTGTTGAGCAGTTGGCTGAGACTAACTAATTTGATCTACGTAGGATGAAAGAATAGGACTTATTTAGATAACGTATTCTCATTCAGAATAGAATAAATAAAAAGTATCCAATAAACTCTCTGTAAAGATCTTACACTGGGAGAGAAATGCTTAAAATATGTAGATAATATAACAATGTATTTTTGTAGCAGATTAAAAGCATGGGGAAATTGGATTGTGACAGAAGTCAAAGAAAAGAAAAAATAAATATGCAGTCACATGGGGTTTTTGTTGTTGTATTATTATTATTTATTTCCTTAAGTGTTTTAGTGCTTTTGAGAGTAATGTAAAGTAAAATGTTTTATGTACCTCAGAAATAATTCAACAGAGGAAGCAGGTTTTAAAATATATGTTTCAGTTATCACATGAAAGACCATCTGTTAGCAAAAGACTATTTAATTTTCAGGCCTGTCCCTCTTGGGTGGCATTTAGGTCCCAATCTCTAAGAATACTGTTTTTCTCTTTGATCCTCTGTACTTGAGTTTGCCTCTGGTGAAAAAGCAAGGTGAAAAACCTGAAGTCTGGTTAAAGAGCTTTCATGCAGCCACTGAAACAGTATTGGAAATGTTCTCAGGTACAGCTGTTTAGATCATAGTCCCTTATAACAGAATGGAAGAATGTCCATAGGTGGCTGCTAGTAATAAAAAATGCACACATCTTTCCAGAACTAAGCTGAGATATAAGCCTCTGGACCTTTTAAAAAAGTAACAACAGACAATATCTTTAACCTCTGATGTAAGGTGATTTAAACCTTCAGCCATTACAGGAAACAATATATAAATCAGGTGTACATTTGGGAACTTATTTTTAAACTCCCTATCATCCTCATTTCCTTTTTGCTTCTGCTTTTACTATGGCTGTTGCCCTTTCCAGCAATACCCAGGTTTAATTTTTTCATCTGATGTTCTCAGAGTCAGTGAAATACAATTTGGACAGTGTAATTGGTATGGATTTGCATAGACAGTGAGACCAGGTTTCAAAATAATGAACTTGCATGTAAGCAATGAGAAGCAGAATTTTGAAGGAGCTTGAGAATCTGGGGGTGCAATTGGGAAAAAGTCCATCAAAACTCTGTCTTTGAAAGAACAAAAGAGATTCTTTAAACAATTCATATACTTTTCAGGGGCTTTTGCAAACATGTCTACA
The DNA here is from genome assembly GCA_025331215.1 of Actenoides lindsayi. Lineage (NCBI taxonomy): Eukaryota > Metazoa > Chordata > Aves > Coraciiformes > Alcedinidae > Actenoides > Actenoides lindsayi. The sequence continues at coordinate 71,450 of WTSP01009002.1, forward strand.
TATTTGTTATGATTTTTAAAATGTGAAGGCTTAAAAATCACTTTCAATCATAGGTTTTTTAATTGATAGAATATCCCTTTTGATATTGAATATACTAATACTTAAGCTAAAAGATATATTTCATTATGCCTTTATTTTAATATCAAAAGACAGGAAGTGTCTGAAGTCCTTGCTCATCCTATTTCAGTTCCTATTCCATCTGAGACATTACTTTTGTAAATCACTTTAGACTGTGTCTCACTTTGCTTTAGTTCTGCAGCCGCAGGAGCAGTCCCACCCTTTAAGGAGTGTTTTGAGGCTAACTAGATTAAATATTGTGAGATTTTAGATCACATGCAAATAACTACAATTGAGAGAAAGAATTCAAACACTTTTCACTGGAAATAATTGACTATGCTATCAGTGTGCAAATCAGGGTTTACTTAAACAAAAAAGTACGTGCATACAGATATATGTATATATGTTCATGTGTATACACACATATATATTTTGAGAGGAAAAGCAAGTATTTAAATTGGGCAGACAAAAAGTCTAGCATTTAAATGTGTCCTAATCATCCAAATGACATTGGTTTATTTTCCACTTTGATTTTCATTTTTCCAAAACAAAGTATTTAATCCCTGAGCAAAACTGATAAAAGAGGTTTTAGACAGATAGAGTGTAAGGATCCTTCCAAGGTTATTGGCTTGTGAGAGCTCTGCCACCTGTAGCTTCCCAGCATTCCTCAGATCTTTCCTACTGTTTGATTTTCCACTCTCCACTGAGCTGTTTTACATCCAGCTGTTAGAGTTTGACCAGGTCACATAACCTGGGCCATGACAAGGTCTGAACAGGAGCATGATAATAGAAAGAACATAAAGGCAAGACAGTGTTTTGAAAAGTTTGACAGGAGATTTACAGCTGTGGTTTTGCTGGGATACAAGCCTCGCTGGGGTGATGCACAATGGGGAAACTTGTATATGAGCCTATGAAAGGAATAGACCTATGCCATTCAATAAATCCCATTGTAGACAAGATCTTAGATAGCAGATTATTGAAAGAGATTCCAGAAGCACTTAGAATTATCTTTCAATATTTTAGAATTAAAAACAAAAAAATTGAAACATTGTCTGGTCCATCCCCCCCTAATATATCCTGTATGGAATGGGAACAGGAATTACTTACATATTTAACTCAACATTGAAATATTTTGATTGAAAATGCGTTAAGAAAAAAAAAAAAAAAGAAAGAGTGAATTTGCTGATGCTGGAGATTCTGCTATTGTTGGTTGTTTTGTGTGAGTAGATTCACTAGAAAAGACTCCAAAGACTAACCTGTTCTGTAAAGGGTGATCTTTTCTATAGCCATGCAGACAGGCAGATATTGTTCTTGAATATTTCTTCAGATCAGCTTTCACTAGTTGTGGTCCAGTTTGTAACACTTTTTCTTCCTTGTAATCTGAATTTAAGCAGGGAGGTGTTTTCTGTTTGTTGTTTGCTTTTTTTTTCCCTTCAGTGGTGATAAAAAGTAGAAAAACAAACAAAGGCAGAAATGATTCAAAAACTTTTTCTCAAAGAGCACTCTAAGTTAGTTTCAGTGTTAGAGATGGAAGTGGTAACAGAGTCTTTTATTAAGGTTCCCATTATAAGAATCTGTGTTCTGCCACCTATAATTTTGTTGCATTTTAAATAATTGAGCTGATATTTCAGAAGCTGCTTGCCTTTCTAAGACAGAATTACATTATTTTTATATAGATTTTAATTTAAGTCAGAATGATTTGGATATTTCTGAAAATGAAGCTTGAGTAAAATATATTGCTTTGTTCATACTAAACAAGAGAAATCTTTCCTTTGAATGAAAGTAAAAGTTATCTGAAGGAAAAGGAATAAAAACTTTACATCAGGGATATGTCTTTTGCCACCCTCAGGAAAGGCTGCACAGATTTGTCTGGGTTTTAAGCCCGTCTGGAGTTAATAGGACAAATGTGAGAACTCAAAAAAGCCATTAAACACAGTAGTTGCTTTTATTAGAACATTAACCTGTTTAGCATTGCTCATTCAGTCTTTTTGACACTGTTGCAATCTTAGAGACCTTTGGGCTGGCAAATCTGCTGTGAAGGGACTCCAGCCCTATTTTCTTTCAGAGAATAACCATGGACTAATTCCAGCATTTAGAGTAGAGCTCTAACACACTCGCACTCTGACAGACACATGCAAACTCATGTATGTTTTTGCTATGTATTGACACAATACCACGAATGGTTTCCAAGACCAATAAAACCTTAGAAGATTTTTTACCCTCATTTTTTTTTAGAGGACAAGATTACATTGTACTTGCATCCTGACCTGAATTTTTACATAACTTATCTATCATACAGCACAGGAAGATCTCATGATCTGTAAATAAGTCTTCTTTTCCTCCCTTTCTTTTACCTCTGTTATTTAACAAGACTGTTCACTTTGTAGTAGACTCTTTACCTTGTAAGGTCGTTCTTGTATAACAGCTGCATCTGTCTTCTATAGGGCCTACTTTAACTAGTTACCTAGAAAACCTGTATAAGATCATACTTATGTGAATGTCCTAGAAGGAATACCAAGACTACCATCACAACCATGGGAAGCAAACCTGCCCATCCTGTAGTCTGAATAATCTGCCCCTGGCTCTCCATCAGGCTCTTCCCCAAACAGTATGAAGAGAAACGTAAGGCAGGAGAGTGAGGGAGGAATAAGACGGTATTAACAAATAAATACAAGTACAATGGGATTGGGGAGGAGGAGAAATAGGATTGACAGTCAGAAAACAGAAAATTGGGCTAATCTCGCAATGAGACTGGATGCTGCGTGACGTTTGCTGTGGAGAATGAGACTGCAGTCTGGTGTGTGGGCAATTGCATCCATGAACTAGTGAAGAGACAATGTATAGATTGGTCTTACAAGAAAAATAACATGAATTGAGGAAGCAGAGGATCTGCTTTGATGAAAAGAATGACCACTGAGACAAGATAGCTTTCTGAGGCAAAGAGTAAAACTGGAACACAATATAGAAGGCTGGAAGTAGGAACATTTGGAAAACGTAGGTGAAATGTATCAGGCCAAGTACTGTGGGAACTGACAGTAAAACCAGTCTGTGAAAAGGAGATAGTAGGAAGAGTAAAACAGAAGAGGGATTTTTTTGTGTGTGTTTTAGTGGTTTCAAAAGGCTTAAAGAGGTAGGAAGAAAGCCATGTTGGGACTAAGAGGAAAATAGAAGAGAACAAGAGCCCAGGATGGTGAAATGGCAATAGGATGATTGGAGAGGACCATCCAAAATGACTCAAAGCTGGGGTGAATAGAAGCTATAATGCCAGATAGCCCATTGATTTTTTTAATTTCAAATTTTTCCTATCAGCAAATTTCTTCTATCTCCACTTCATATGGGAAACATTCGAATTTATAAGCAGTTTATATGGAAAACATTCACATTCATATATATTTTTTGTGCATAGAGCATAAAAACCTGTAAATGATCTCTCTTAGTTACTACTTTAGCTCAAGATGCTGATGCCTTCTCAGGGTGCATGGAGACACACTGTGATGCCCTGAAATGGAGTGTCTCTACTTTCAGGTTGCAGCTGAAAGGAAATCACACATACATACATACCTACATGTAAGAAAAAAACCCAAACCTGAAATATATAGTACTCAGAAGTTAAAAATTCCAGGATAAAATTATTAGGGTAGTATTAATTTAACCTTCTTATATATATATGCATTATGATACAGTCTCTAGTGATGTGTTCATTTCACCAAATATCCTCATGCATTCAGTGCATAAGAAGCATACTCAAAGAGTCAATCAGGTCTAATTATTAAGAGGCTGTTTGTAACCAAAATAAGGCATGAAAAAGAAAAGACAGGATTTCCTTATTGAGATCTTTGACTATGATTCTGAGAAATTTCATTTCTTCCCTTTCTTTGTGATGCTAAGCAAGTCATGCAAGCCAGACTTTTCTGAGGTCATCACTAATTGTATGTCCTCATGTCCTACATGTCCAGCATGAGACATAAGAGCATATGAGAAATTCTCTACCCTCAGAATTGCAACTGAACTTACCAGAACATGAACTTGAAACACATGAACAGATGTATAACATCAGCTTCTCAGGAAAATTAAATAAATGTCACAAGTGGGCACCTTAAAGTACCACAGATACTCTGACCTTTGAACACCTTTTTCAATTAGACCTTCCCTTCTACTCTGCTCTCACATTTACAATTGGAGATTACAATGCACATTATTAATAGGGGTGTTGCAGAAACAAATTCAGGAAAACTTGTGAAGCAATCAAGCATTATTCTCTAGTATCGAACACCATAACAAGCATTCACTTTGAAATTAATATCCTGCCTATGTGTAGGGTAGGGATTCTTAGAAGTAGATAAAGCCTGGGACGTCAGGCTTTTCTACTGATAACTACACTTGATTAACCTAAAGCGGAATTTTAAATAGTTTCTCAAATAAGTAACCATCTTCTAGCATTTGCATTAAGCAATAAAGGGCCTTTAAAAACAAGAGTACATAGTCATGTAATTAAAGTTAATGTCCTAATAAAAATATACAAGAAAGATGAACTAGAGTTGCGTAAGTAGTGTTAAACATTTATCTTTTTTTCTAAACTCTGAGCAATGGATGTTTCAGTCTTAATAAAGTTCTAAAAGCATTGCATGTGCATTTAGGCATAGAAGTATTTATAAGCTACAAGACTGTGTGTCTTGTATATCCATAATACCTGCTTTTTTTCACTGGTATTTTCATCATACTTCCTCACTGCTTGTCTTTCCATCATTTTGCCAATGAATTAGGGGAATTCAGTAATGATTTAGCTAAGCTTGATCTCAAATAGAGTGTATCTGAACCAGCAGGTCTGAGTATATTTGAAATGAGGTAAAACATGCTTATGAATCCACAAACTGAAACACAGTTTTCTAACATGTATTCAGCGTGTGGGACTTGGTACTGTACACTTCTGAACTGTTTGCTTTTCCAGCCTCTAGTCTTTAAAGAGGGTACATTATATGTTGCGGTAACCACAGAGGCATGTCTGCTACCAAGAAAACGTATTACTACAGTTCAGTAATGTAGCCTAATTGTTTTCCCTCTGGTCAAGTTACCCAGAAATACTTGCTTTTCTACAGCTCTGCAGTAACAGTTAGATAGATTAAATGACCTGCCTTGAGGAGAATTAGAGCCATTTTCTGAGATTCTATTACTGAAAAAAGCTTCCTTCTTTGGGAAATTATGCATCCTCCATGAGCTTGGTATTTTTACAAATGGAGATTTCTATCAGGAACAATCATTTTATGGTGAAAAATGTTCTTGCCTTGTGGATGTGTACATACCATACTATGTGGGATAGCTGTAGGACATGAAATGATTTGCAGGTTACTAAGTCAATAAAAATACAATGGGTAAAAAGCAAAAATAACTGTGGTGTGTAGGAGTAGCATCTTCTTACTCCTTTATCAGAATGAATGGACAAAGACTGCCCAGTGTTGCTGGACAAGGTAATTAGCTTCCTTACTTATCAGGAGACAATGAATCTAAAAACAGGAAGAAGGGTCAAGGATTGGAGGAATTACTCTGTATCCCCCCTTTCCAGTTGATACGGTGTGTTTTCTGTGCTCCCTGAGGGCTTGGTGCTGGAGATTCACTCAGCACAGGGCTATGTTTACATATCACAACCCAGGTCCTTAGAAAGTGTGAAGACATTCTCAGCACGCTCAGGGCTAAGTGAAACAAATTAGCTTATCAGCCTCTGGTAGAAAGCCGGAGATTGTTTCCTTACTTATCTCTAAATAACCTACTATTAAGCTAAATTTGATAGAGAGAAAAATTCTGTCATCTGAGAAAAATTTTATAAAGCCTGTGAATCAAGTACAATTTTCTATAATGAGTCTAATGAGCTGAAAAAGGCTGTTCTTAAGTTAGTAGTGTAATTTAGCAGGCCCTGCTTTGCTGATTTTATATATGGAACTGATTTATTGATTAGTTCTGCTAAACTAATTGAAAAAGGCACCAAAGTAGACTGAAAGTTAAAGAATCCTGTGAGGTAGAGATAATAGAAAAAAAATTAGTATTTTATATTGATTTAAAAGAAATGCAATTAAATCTTTCTGATAATTAGTAATTTCTTTACCAGGATAAATATATTGTACCTCTGCATAATTACTCACACAGCGTAATACACAGCAAAATTGGCCAACAGTTTACTGTTGGCCTTTTCTAAGAGGTGAAATAAGGCATAACTTAAAAAGAATTTGGGGTTACATGGGGAATCTTTCAAGGAGAGGTATGCAACTTTACTTGTCCTGTGAGTTGCACAGGAAAATCTTTATGTGTCTAAGACACATGTCTAAGACAACAATCACAACCAAGAGGAGAGGGACATGCAGAAATTCTTTATAGGTAAGAGATGACATCAGATCTGCAGAGCCCTTGTTGCTCTATTTCCAGGTGGTGCAGTGCTGTCCCTCCTGTTTCAGATCTCCCCCAGCCACCTGCACCTGTCTCTTGTCACATTGTGTGGTGTACAAGTTCTCTGATTGTCTTCAAGCTATGTACAGGTTTGAGAGGTACTGCTTGGTATTTGAAGGATATGCATGAGGTGCTAGAAGAGAACTACAATATGATGGAGTCATACTGAACTTGCACTTATAAAACGTGCATTTCATGGCTCATTTTCAAACCACTGTACCTCCTCTTTATCCAGTAATTTTCCTTGCAAGAAACCTTGTATAAACTCCTGAACCAGCTAAAAATAGTAAGTTATTTTTCCAGGAAGAAAAGAATTGTTTACCACAGGTTCCTTTGTGAGTGCTGAGGCATATACAACTTTTTCTCCATTTTTCATAGTTTGCTTATGACCGGTTTCGATACATTTTTTAAAAATGACACTCACTCACTTTGATTTTCCTAATTGTATCTGTAGTCTAGATCAGTTAAAACAAAGTTTCTAGAAGCACGGCAATCCAGAGGTTTTTGCAATTATATTTAATACAACAAACAAAAGCCAGAGTAATACGAAAGTCAGCATTTTCTGAATTGACTGGGATTTAGGACAACCTGCAATTGGGATCATTTTTTTTTTGCTATTGACAAACAGCAGCCATTGGAAAATCTTGAACAGGATTTTGTTACAAAGCTGTTACAGACTCTGAAAGTTGTATTTCATTTGAGATGTAGCCAGAAATACTTTTCACCAGTTTTATTTCAGACTTTTAGTTTTCTCTATTTGAAACACAAGGACTTTGGGATGGTGGTAGCTTCTTTTAATAATCAATTTGTTCCTGTTGGTAAATTTATTTGCTCTAATAAAGCTTTTTAAAATTTAAAAATCTACCTGCTGTGATTCCTGAAGTACAAGGGCAGCTGAGGCCCTTTAATTAGCAGAAAAAATTGCTAATAAGCTACTGCTTTGTCTTTTTAGTTGGCTTGATAGTCATACTCCTAATTTGTTGGTCAATGCTTCAATACATAAGAAAAATGCTCAGTTTTGAAGGTTGAAGTTATTATATATTAGTGTTTTCTATGGAGTACAGAAGAAAAAGTAGAAACACTGTGGAAGGGTGTTGCAACTTTAAAAATACATTAATTCTCTGAAATGTAAGAGCAATCTTGGAGTATAAGTGGTTTGTGTAAAATTAGCTCTGAATTTTAACCCTGACTAAAAGCCTACCAATTTTCCTGGCAATTTCTTTATTTAATCATTTAAAAATTTTAATGTATATGTATAATGTAATATGAGCCCAAACCTATGTGAAATCACCAGCAAGTGGCACAGGAATGTTCTGTGCCTATAAAATAAAAACCATAATGTTGAAAAAAGAGACTTAGTTAGTACTTCTGATAGATGGTATTTATTCATTATCAGATTACCTTGAGCAGGATTCCCCATCACCATGTTTTTTGTTACTTCAAAGTCAAAAAAGACTTCATATTTATCTTTATCCTAAATTCAAAATTATTGTTCTCCAAAGGACATATGAGGCCTAGGTTCTCCATTGTCTTGCATGGTGTTACTGTTTATATAATTTCAAAGCGTATGTGAAAAGCAGAATGATTGTACATCTTATTCCTGTGTACAAAGGAGTAAATTAGGTACATACATGTGTATTAAGATTACTTATTCTTGGTAATAATTCAAGGATCATAGCTGTCTTTGTTTAAAACCAGATTTTTAGCACCATTATAAAGAATTCTTTTAACTCCCTTTTGTTTTGGAAATCTATTAAGCTCAATACTACATCAATTAGAAACAAAATTGCTTTATATCCAGTGAAAATAGCTTTATTTTGCAGTGGCCATACCAGTTCTTCTAATAACTTATTTACTTACTACTTTTGCATGAAAAAGAACCTAACTGTTCCAATTTCCAGAGTGCTGTTCTGCATACTTTACAAGCCAAACAGGCTTTACTGCTTTTAAGGACATGTATATATATATATATGCATGTTTGTGCTAGTGTTGTACTCACAAGCAAATAAAGCATATAAAGATTTAGAAAAAAGTTTGAATGCCCACTCCTTCCTACAAATCTGGCAATTATTAAAAAAACCCAAAACAAACACCCTAAAAAAACAGCAACCAACTTCCTGAAAAAAAAAACCAAACAAACGAAAAAACAAAAAAAAACCCACCCTAGTTGAACATGTTAATAGGGACTTCTCTTAGTGTAAATTTCCTTCCAGGGTTCAGGTATTAATAGAACATGGAAATAATTTGTGCTTCACAGCCCTTTGGCAGTGACAGGACTAAAATCTTACACATATACTTTAATTACAGCAGAGTAATACAGTTCTTAGCATAAAGTACTGGAGTCCATGCTGACATCTCTTCAAGCTGTACTCTGCAGGTTGTAATTCCCCTGCATTGCATACTATAGTTGTTTAAAATTATTTAAACATTTTGCAAGAATTCTTCAGTTTTGTTTCCCCTTTGTATGAAATAGAACCCACTCTAGGATACTCTAAAAATTGTCATTTGGGTAATCATGTTTTTTGTATTTTCTATAACCAAACATAATATTCTGTTCTTTACTTAATAGCTGTAAATATCACAAGATATCAGTTTCACCATCAGATTCTCTTGGATGTGGACTATTTTTTCCATGGTTTTGGGTTTGTGTGTGTGTGTTTTTGTTGGGGTTTTTTGTGTGGTTTGGTTTTTGGTTGGTTGGGTTTTTGTTTGTGGTTTATTTATTTATTTATATTTTGTTTTCCTTTCTCTTGCATAAAACACTCTATTTCTGTCTTTCCTTTTAATCCTCCTAGAGAGAGATGCTTTCCCATCATTACATAGCAGACAATTCACCCACAACATCATCTGCGAGACAGGCATTCTGTTCCACAGGGAATGACCTGAAGGCATGAAATGCTAATGCAAAGATCATGAAAATGTAGATCAATGAGAAAGCCCAGGAAACCAGTCCTGCCCTGTAACTGTAATGACTGCCACCAGAGAAGAAGAGAGGAATGCTGTTTGAAGGTTTTGTCATTTGGGGAAGGTTCACACCAAAGAACCTGAGCTGAGCATATGAGAGCACTTTAGGTGGTAGATGGAGCAGATGGATAGGAATACCATTGGTAGCAGTGTCTGGTATTTCCACACCATAGATTTATACTTGGTCCTTCACCTTTCACTAAACAACAGTGTGGCTACTTTCTGCCCTTGCAAATCTTTATCTCTGTCGTTTGTTCTTCAGAGCTATTCCTATTGAGTTTGAGCCAGCGCAGAAACCTCTATGAAGGACATACACTATTGCTTTGAGATGAACTTTGCCCAATGATTTGGATAGTTCAGGAGGAAAGGGAAAGATCAGCTTCTTTCAAACTCTTCCACCTTTGGTTAGAACTCACCCTCCCATATTCCTCTGGTCTGTATTAAACTATGCAACTTCATGACAGGACTGCTAGGAATCCATCTACAGGGTATCACAGAATCAGACCAGAGGGGTGGTGCTACTGCAAGGGTGGTTTTCTTTTTTAAGAACTCAAATGTGTATCAGCTGTGAAGTCTATTTTCAGAAATTATTTCTAGTAGTAAAAAAGTGAACTAGCAATTTCTTCAAGTTGCACATGCTACAACTGTAAAAGAACACCCTAAATTTATTCTTAGATTATCAATCCTTCTTAAACTTAAATCAATTCTCCTTAATCCCTATAAATGCTTTTCCTTTCAAATTGTTACTTCAATTCTTCAAGTTTTCAATTCACAAAAGAATAGGAATTAGCTCTGCACACATAACAAATTAATCATATTGATCTTATTAAAGGTACTAAATTATTAGTAATCAGCCCCTCCCTACTTTAATTTTAATTTAATAGCTTTAAATTCACAAAAAGCCTTTATGATATCTCTGATACAACCATCTGGGCAATGTAAAAAACCTTTATTTTCTTTCTGAAATCTGTTGCATAGTTTAATCTTCTTCACTGTTTTATGTTACTTGGGATATACATGGAGGAAAATATAAAATAGATTTTGCCAGTTTTGCTTTAATGTTTTGGGAGGTGACTAACATTCTTAAATGCACTAAAGTTCCACCAAAGGGAAAAAGATAAAGAAGAAGAGAGAAAGTCAATATCCTTTAATGACATTCCAGCTGTCTTAGTTCTCAGACCCTTGTTTGCAGACAGCCATGTCAGCACTCTAAGTGAAATAAACTTTATTGGCCTGAAGTGCCAATAGTGAATGACTGTATTACAATTGCTGATATGCATACTCTGGTACCAGAGACTGCTTAGGCAGAATTAATATTGTTGTTATAAATTACTCCTCAGAGTAGAGAAAAAAAAACTAAACACTTCTGCTCCATTCTAAGACAAGTGGCTGTAGTGAGGTTTATGCCTGTTAGCTTTGCATTTTGAATAAGCAGTGTTTTTTCTATAGGGATCCTGGAGCACTACTTAGAGATGGTCTTTCGACATTGTGAGATGTGTTTCTCCCACATGAGTGCAATCTTTATGTGTTCCCTCCCCTATCAACACTGTAGCCTTGGGGAGATCACAAGAAGGATTAAAGAGGTTATTCCTGTAACGAGAGTCATGTTCTATTATCTTAATTCAAAATGAGTTCTCTTTTTCCTGTGTAAATGTCTAATCAGTTTAAAAAGGGTACTCCAAAAGGGCAAAACTTTGATATCTTTGTACTGAGCAACAATATATATAGTCAATGAACACATGGTGAAAGTATTACTGTGAAGCATGCTTTTAGTTTCATTATCATGTAGTATAAAACCATTAAAGACTAGAATAGCTCCAGTGACTCCAGCACCTATTCTTGTAACAAGATACTGTTAGGAGATAAAAACTAGTCTGAATAAGTTGTTAATTCTTCAGTAGAATCTGGACCTTAACCTATAATTTTTGCACACTGTATATTCATGAGCATCAAATGAGACCCTCTAACTCATGCATATGAAGCAAAATTTTGCAACTTTCCATTCCACGCTTTTGTATTTGTTATTTATTATATGTCCAGAAAACTCTTCACAGTTGCACTTGACTCATTAACTAAATGGCATGTATATTGAAGAAGCCTATGTTCATATGTTAACAGTTAAGGAAAGATCAGTGTACATTATGGGTCACAGTCAGATTTTAGTTACTAAATAAAATAAAATATTTCAGTTGGAAAGCATCTTCAATGATAATCTAGTCTAATTGCTGTTGCCTTCATAGTCAGCAGGTTGTTAGCAGGGAGTTTAAAAAGTGCTTCTAAAGAATCGCTATTTCTTGCACTGCATTTTTATTCTTTCTCACAAAATATCCTTCTCTGTTAGAAACCGCATATAGTTCTGTCAGGACACAGCTTCTGACCAGCCCTACTGAGGTATTAGAGTCAATGTCCTCTTGCTTAGTAATTTCCCTCTCATAGTTCAGCCTTGAAACAAAGAACTGGTCTTGACCAGGTGATCACTCTTTGATCAGGGGTGTCCGTGTCATAGAGGACCACAAAAACTTAAGTTTTCCCATTAGCCCTGTGACCAATCCTGTATGTTTTCAGTCAAAGATGAAGTTAAAGTGATACCACAGAAAATAGGCAAACCCAGTGTTCAAATGCAGTTTATAGCCTGTTCATACAGACATAAAGCAAGTCACCAGAACCAGAATTAATCATTTGTAAATAGATTATCCTCAATATCACATTATTATAAACCAAGGCAATGCTTCCCTGTTAACAATCAATGTATTTCTAAGTGAAGTTTTAAAATAAGAGATATTTCTTCACTACAACATTCTCCCACTGAAATTAGGACCAGATCCTTGTTATTTATTAACAATGTTATGAACTAAATATATAGTTAGATTTTTTTCTGCTACTGGAAATACAACAACAGAAAAAAAAATCGCTTTAGAGTGCCCTTTGAGCTCCTCAAAAGCCTGATCCATCAGTCTGGACTTCTGTTTTCTTTATTTTTTTGTTTCTTGTGCTATTTAGAGACAAAAGCATATGCAGAGGTTTTAAAATGCCATTAAATTGTTAGGTTCTGAACTCAGACATGGAAATGTCAACACAGTTCAAGTTTAGTTCAAATGTAAAAGAACTTTGAAGTTACACATGCTTAGATTTTGTTCCTAACTTTTGGGCAAGGCCTAGACTACAATGATAAAAATAGCTTGGCAGCATCACATAAACCCAAATCATCTACATCCAACTTAAGTAAATTTTCTGCCTTTTCTGGTTAGTATTTTTGGGGCATTGCCACTCTGTATGGTTAAACCTGTACAGTCTTGCCAATAAGATATTTTAAACGGTGCAACAAGCATCTGCACTGCTTAAAAAGCACATCTTTTTGAGTCACATAACCTACAGTTATTTTTGTGGCTGCTGAAGTACAAAACTCAAGGCCCAGATTTTGTTTTGGAAATGCTGTCTGGAAGCTTGAGGAAAGCGCTAGAATTGTGAAACAACAAATTGTATCCAACCTCCCATGCTTAATATACAAACATGATGTTCTCTTTTTGTCTAATTCTGGCATTAACAAGTTAAATTGGTAAATCTTTTTTTTTTTTTTTTTTTTTTTTCCTAACTAAAAACATTCCATTAAACAGCCTTAGGTCTACAAGAAGGACACAAAGGATGTTACAGGTGGTATGGATACTCTACTAATGACTTTTAAAATTGTATTTCCTGATTATAGTCATACTGTGACAATGTCTATAAGTCTCAGATAAAATTATAAACCATGTGCTAGAGTCTGCAGACACAAACATTGTGAAAGTGTTCCCAGTCCCTATAAGTTTGCAGTTCTTTCAAATCCATAATTTTTATCAATTTAGTTCCCTGCTTTTTTATATGAGGACCACATAAAAGCCTACCTGCTGCCATTGGGGAGGCAATTTTATGTTTCGTAGGTGAAAATTAACTACATGATTGCCTTGAAGTCTACATAGGTCTTTCCAAAGTATATAGCAGAACTTACGTGAGCTCTACCCAATTTACCTCCACATCATACTCCCATGAATGCCCCACACATCATACACTATGGACTCTAAAGAACCTAAAGTGCAATAAAATAATTACAATAGCAAGTATGCAGAAAAATGCAGTGAGTTACTACATGTCATTTCCAATCCAACCTGTGGCAAAAAAAACAAACCAAAATGAAAAAACCCCAAACAGGGCACTCTTTTAAAAAAAGCACTACAATTACAACTACACAATGGAGCTAAAGGGAGAGTGTCAAGGTAAGTCTATGTCTTGACCTACTTTTTTCTTTATGCTTTCAGGCAGAATTCTTTGTTCATGTTTTAAAATAAATGTAGAGCTTGGGAAAGGAATTAGATTGAGAGAAATGGAAACTGAGCTCCTAGGTGATGTACAGACTTAGCCAGAGAAGTCAAAGGGTTCTGTACATTCCCAGCAAACCAGATGAGGTGTCACAAAGAGAGGTGGAGCTTCATCTTCATGTACTTTCTGTCCTTGGCTTTTTAATTGAAGTGTCTGAAATCAGGAACAAAATTAATGCTAGTTTTTGTCATATTGGAAATTACCAAATCAAAATTGGACTGAACACTTGCATTCCTGTTCTGTACCCTGCATACCAACAAAATTATAAAAATTTTGCTCATTAATGTCTTCTGTTACCCATCTTTTCAAAGCACCTACATCATATTAACATTTACTTGTCTATTATTATTATTATTTTATTTTTTTTTTTTTTTTCTTAAGGTAAAAACCCAGATGTTCAGTTGCTGAAAATCAGTTCATTTTTCTGGTGGGTTCCGACTGGCTCAGCTCCAATTCCAGATCATGCAAAAGTATAGATATAAAATCAGGATGAAAATCCCCTGAAAGCAAGCCCATTTTTATCCCTTATTTAGAGATCTCATTCACTTTCAGAGAATAGCTGTATAGAGGTGTTGTATAACCATACCAGTAAAATACAGATGTGCAACATACAGGTAAGAGAGGAGTGCTGGGCAGGGAGCTGGGCTTTGAGCATGCACTACCGTTTCTCTGTCCATTGCTAAATTCAAAGCCCTTTCCAGTAGTCACCTTTGTTTATAGACCGTGTCTCTGCAGTTACAGTTCAGAGACAAATGCTTAGACATGATGAAGTTAATGAAAATATACTGAATCTAAATGTTACTTTTCTACATGAGGGCCTTTAAAGTGTAAAAAAGCAGTCATTTCCCAGTTTACTGAACAGATCACCTTATGGAATACACATCTCCTACTCCTCCACATCCTGCACTTTTATATCTATCATGTTCCTCCTCTTTTGTCTTAGCCATAAGCAGATATCATGCTATCAGCCTCTTCTTCATTCCCAGAAAGGAAAGAAAAAAACCCACAACAGAATGAAGGTGTGTGTCATTCACATATCAGTTCTCTTCTCTGGGGACATCAGTTCTCTGTTGTTATATGAAAGGTGCATTTAGCAGGTGTAATTTAGGTATTGAAGTAACAACTATATCCTGTCTAAGAACAGGAGATAGGCCATGCAGGATCCATCCAGCCCAGTATTTTGTCCTGAAAAAGGACAAAAACAGATACTGGTAGATAATTGTGGTCTGGATGACCAGGTAGTGAGGTGGATTAATAACTGATTGAAGGAAAGAAGTCAGAGAGTTGTGGTCAATGGGCAAGAGTCTAGTTGGTGGCCTATATTTAGTGGAGTCCCTCAGGGGTCTGTACTGGGGCCAGTACTATGCAATATATACATCAATGACCTGGATGAGAGAACAGAGTGCACTGTCAGCAAGTTTGCTGATGATACAAAACTGGGAGGAGTGGCTGACACACTAGTAGGCTGTGCTGCCATTCAACAAGACCTAGACAGACTGGAGAGTTGAGCAGGGAGAAATCAAATGATATACAACAAGGAAAATGCAGAGTCTTGCATCTAGGAAAAGGACCTGGGGGTCCTGGTGGACAACAGGATGACCATGAGCCAACAATGTGCCCTCATGGCCAAGAAGGCCACTGGCATCCTGGGGTGTATTAGAAGGGTGTGGTTACTAGGTCGAGAGAGGTTCTCCTCCCCCTTTACTCTGCCCTGATGAGACCTTATCTGGAGTACTGTGTTCGGTTCTGGGCCCCTCAGTTCAAGGACAGGGAACTGCTTGAAAGAGTCCAGCACAGAGCCACAAAGATGATTAAGGGAGTGGAGCATCACCCTTATGAGGAAAAGCTGAGGGAGCTGGGTCTCTAGCTTAGAGAAGAGGAGACTGAGGGGTGACCTCATTAATGTTTATAAATACGTAAAGGGTGAGTGTCTGGAAGACGGAGACAGATTCTTCTCTGTTATGCCAGATGAGAGGACAAGGGGCAATGAGAGTAAGCTGGAGCATGAGAGGTTCCACAAAAACTTAAGGAAAAGCTCTTTCACTGTGAGGGTCATGGAGCACTGAACCAGGCTGCCCAAAGGGATTGCGAAGTATCCTTCTCTGGAGACATTTACAACCCACTTGGATGCATTCCTGTGTGACCTGCTCTAGGTGGTCCTGCTCTGGCAGGGGGGTTGGACTAGGTGATCTTTCAAGATCCCTTCCAACCCTGAACATTCTGTGATTCTGTGATTCTGTAATTACAAGAATAGATGTTCATGACACATTTTAGTCCACCACTTACTTAGTGAGGACTTTATAAGTTGATGTAGTTCCTATATACTTATTAATCCCTGGCATCTTTCTCTTGTAAGCAACAAAAAACTGGGAACCATTCACAGTAGTGCTTTTATTTGGTTGATATTTGATAGGTTGCTCTTCTCAGTGATGTCCAATGATAGCACAAAGGGCAACGGGTGCAAGCTGGAATATAGGAGATTCCATGTAAATATAAGGAGAAACTTTTTCACATTTGAGGGTGACAGCACACTGGAACGGGCTGCCCAGGGAGGTTGTGGAGTGTCCTTCTCTGAAGAAATTTAAAACCCACCTGGACACTTCCCTGTGTGACCTGATCTAGGTGATCCTGCTCTGTCAGGGGGGTTGGACTAGATGATCTTTTGAAGTCCCTTCCAACCCTGGACATTCTGTCATTCTGTGATATATTTATGAAATGAAATTCAGAGGTTAGGAGAATGGTATACACTTCAAGGCAGAATCATACAGAAAAAATACTACTAATTTTGGCTACTAATTTTTGTTGCTCCCATAGCAAAGAGGATGGCTTACTGTAGTTATTCTGAACATGGATTATAGTAAAAACATTTTAAAACCCGCAGAAAGTATCTTCACTGCATGCTGTAACAGGCATAGCAAACCTGCCCAATTTTGGCTCTGTATTGCTGTGGGAGGGGTGTTAATGGCCTGTTGGAATTGAAGCTGATTACAGATCTCATTAAACAAATGGATGGAGTAAGCATTCAACTACCCTGAGTAGTAAAGCCAGCTGTATAAGCAGGAGCCAAAATCCACTGCCACCTGACAAGATCCCTTTGTCTAAAGAAATGCATGAAACTGAAAAATGGGTGTTCCCATTATGTAAGTGATAGCATAGGCAGCTTGCAGGGAGCCCTTGCAGAGGAACAAACATGGGACAGTTGTTGGTTGCTTAGGCGAGGACAGAGAAGCCCAAGGCTTCATAGAAAAGTTATCCAAAAGCAATGTAGTGCCACTACTAATCAAATACATCATATATATATGATCCCTTTAAAAAACATGAAGAAAAAAACCCGATCATTTTCTTTCTCATGGCAAAGCAAATCAGTTTTGAAAGTCTCAGATTTCAGCTACTAGTCAGTGAAATAGTGAACAGTACCAGTAGCGTGGCTTCTGGACCGTTTTTGCTTCATCTGCTTACACTTCTGCAGGACACTTAAGATACATAGTATTTACTTACCCTCCTACATTTAGTCTTCCGAAATACTTCAGTTACTTCATCTATAAAATGGATATCACAAAGAATTTGTTCACAAAGAACTGGAAGAACTATTGAAGAAAAGTGCTTTATAAAGACAAGGTGTTAATTATCCCTAGTCCACCTGCCCTACTTTCATAATTAATACTGTCTGTCACTGAAAAAAACCCCAAACTAATAGCTTCTTTAACTAATCAAACAAGTTAAAAAATAGTAAAACAGCCACAACAAAATCCTTACAGTTTGTTGTAAAAGTTAAGCAAGAATAATAAAAGTTAATGAAAATGCATTTATTTATATCATACGCTTTTATTCCAGAAATAAGATTATGAAATATTCTTATTTCAGTGAATGTGTAATAACAGAAAATAATGGAATTCTATATTTCATATATTGTTCCCAGCTTCAGCAGATGAAGTTGATAAAGTTTTGGAACACAGAAGCACCTTCTGATGGAATTTATGCAGCTGTTATCTCCATGGCGCTTCTATATGGTGTTGTATTGTTCAGGGTATACTAGTGCATGTTTACTAGAACTGGTTTGTTAGCAAGTAGGTGCACATACTCAGTCCCAGGTGTATGTATGCAACTTATAAAACAAAAATGCATTTAAAATTATACCCAGTTCTTTTTTAATGTCAAATCTTTAGTGCACTTTGATATCAGAAAATAATTAGTTCTAATAATAGTCCTGTGAGGTATATGAGAGTCTTTACCATTATTCCTGTATTACAGAGAAGGGAAACTGAGATGTGACTTACTACAGTGAGTGTGAATTGGTTGAACAGCCAGCATCATGGTCTCTCTCATTTTTCCAGTTAACTAGCCAGTGCTGTCCCTCTGGAAAGCTTAATTCTTAGCTTGCATGTGCTGTGTCTTGTAACACTTTCACATCAAAGGCTCCCTGAGTGACACCTGGCACACAGCTGGTGATCTGTTTCATCTGTGCATTTTACATCCTGACAGGGTGAAACAAAGACAAAGCTGACCCACAGGGACAGGTGGGAAGTCTCTGGCCCCCATGCAGCA
The DNA here is from genome assembly GCA_025331215.1 of Actenoides lindsayi. NCBI lineage: Eukaryota > Metazoa > Chordata > Aves > Coraciiformes > Alcedinidae > Actenoides > Actenoides lindsayi. Next base: position 89,804 of record WTSP01009002.1, read on the forward strand.
GGTTCAGTCATTGCTGTAGAGATCCTGTAATATGATTACAGAACCAGCTTAGAGGGTTTTGCTGCTAACTCCATCTTAATGACTAAGTCTGTCTTTATAGAGACTACACTTAGGTTGTTACCCTTTAGTCAAAACCCCAGAAAGAATGCAAGCAGCATTCTTTCTCAATGCCTCCTGTAAATACTTTAGAAGATAAAAGGATTAAATTTCTTCAAGACATCATATTTTGCATTAATCAGAGTATTTGTAGAGACCAGTCCTTGTTCTCTGCCACCACTTCTTCTGCTTTGGGATGCCAAAAGGAGCAGTTTGTTTCACTGTTGCAAGTAAGATGCTGAGCAGCCTCCCAGGGACCAGTTTTGCAATCCACAAATAAGACTGTACTTCTACAGCTGTTACCGAAATATTAGCTCCCTGTGATTCTGTGAGGACTGACAGCAATGAAACTTGGTTTCCTGCAAAACTCTAAATTGCTGACTACCAGCTTTGACAGTTGGGACAGACACCTCAGTTATGACAGTTATGAAGATATAGTACTAATCGTGCACCTCAGCTTTTCCCTCAAGCATAGCTGTATATGGAAAGTTCTGGTATGTTTAGTGTCCCGTATCCATTTATCTTCATAGTTGGAAGAAATTCGTTGTCCTTCAGACCTTTACCTATCAAACTGTATCACTAACTTTATCTTCCTCCTAAATACGGAGAGACACACACCAAATATGATTGCATACATTTTGTTTCCTTAGGTGAAGAGGCAAAAATATTAATATATACCTTATTGTTTTCTCTAGTCTGACTAGAGAAGGGTGTGATACTTGCTGAGACTACCAAAGAAAATTTCTGTCTGTGATTCTGAGAAAGAAAAAGTAAGGTGGAAGGGTCATGTTGGAGAGAAAGGCTGTGTACTTCCTTTTGGAGGAATGCCACTGAATGGTCAATGCCTATTTTTATGAACACAGAAAGTTTGGCTCATACATGGCCAGATTTGATTATCCAGTTTGAAGCAAATATAAGGAAAAGCAGTGAATCAAATCTAACACGTCAAAATAAATTAGAGTACATGCTGTCTATTGGTAACAAACGGTTGCATACATGAATTAGTTTTTCCTGCAATAATCTATTATGGGAACTTCTTTCACTGATTGCATGCATGTCTGAGCTGTGAGAATTCTACTAAAATGCAATGACCTGAAATGCAAACACCAGCCTTTGAAGAGAACTTTTGTTTACCGGTTGCTGTTTCACATGGCTCTTTAAGATGTATTATACTTCTGCGTAGATAGGAACCTTTTAAAAATCTTTTCCTATTTTTCAATGTGTTGACTCAGTAATGTACCTGTACTGGAGACAGTAACATGCACATCATCACACCTTGGAGATGTATTTGTCCGAGTAGGATTCTGCTTATAACCCTAAAGGGTTTTATGAATAACCATTAATTCTGCGGCTCTGCCTTTCTAATAATGAACAAAATTTCACCACTTCTGACCATCATTTATGCAGTAAAAAACACTGGCCCTATTGCACATGATGACGTCCTAAAATTTACATAGGACAAAACTGAAGGCAAGAGTGAAGACACCCTGAATATTGTCTAATATTTTGTGAAAAAAAGATTTCCTAATTTTTTGTGCTCTTCATACACTCCTGGAGACAGGATCCAGGATGGTGTGTTGCAGCTTGACAAGAATTATGTTTGTAGCAGTGAATATCCAGCCTCATCTGCAGCACCTCTGAACTAACACCTACTCAGTGTCTCTGACTGTATAAAAGACCTTCACATAATTTGGCATACCTTTATAGAAAAACATGCAAACAAGGTCAGTGAAGATAGTTAACTCAATTTTTTCGGAAGGAAGAAGAAGTGGCAGTCTGTGATCTTTTGATTATATCACCATTTTTCTCAAGACCATCTCATATTTTTTGACTTTTACCATTTGATCTTAAAAAGTCATTGTTAATGTATTTATTGGAGGTTGAGGAGAAGAAATTTTGTTTTGTTCATTTTCTGACTGTCAAGAGAGATTAGAAAGGTTTCTTTAAGTTCTTCAGACAATTGAAGAAGATCTGAAGAATCAGATCATTATAGATATATTCTAAAATAAGCTCTGAAATAGCCTTCCTACTGTCTGTCATCCTTGGCAGCTCTGTCTCTTTGTTTTATCAGTCTCTTATGGTATTCAGAGTCACCTGCACATTCTTTAGTTTAACTCAGTGGGGCAAAATCTGGCTTTTAAAAACACACACATTGCTTGAAATGCCCAAAGCTGTCTAGAACTATTTTGCTATATGACTTCCATCATTAATGAAATTTGTAGAGCTATATCCTTCAGCTGCCTTTGCAAATCTGCTATTTTCTACAAGAGGATTCCTGCATGTGTTTGCAATGGGAAAATTTTAGCACTATAAACTAAAGTCTAATAAGGCATTATCTTCCTCATGTAGCTCAGTGGAGAACTAAACATGTGCAAGCACAAGTTAGAAAATTATTTTTATTTCAACCTTCTTGGAATGAAAGATTTAGATTTTCCTTTTAAGGGAACTATAGGTTTCTATTAGGAAAATAGATTGCACAACAGCAATGTTGCACTTTAAAATTTTCACACTCAAAAGAAATGTTAAACATCAGTAAAATGAAATATTTTCAAAGTCTTAAGATAGAGATTTTGAAAGAAACAATATTGAAACTCAGAAGTCTAACACAGAAGAGAATTTTGATTCTTCATTACTCTCTTAAAAACTTTCCATGACTAGTTACCCAGTGTCTTAAGCTCTCTACAATGTAGCCTCTGAAATAAGTTATATGTAATTTCTTAACACTTTGTAAACAGACTTTTCATATAGAATAGGATCTACTTTTCACTCATTTAGAGATGTAGACTCTCAGATGGCAGTCAGGTCTTTAGAGACGAAGCTAGGCAAACAGCAGGATAAATGACATGGGAAACACCAGGACAAAAGCCCTTGTTCAGTCTCCCCTCTGTGTGCTATTGCAAATTTTTCTTTCCATAGCTTCTTATTTCAGAAAACACAAGTCCAAGAAGTGTAGGGCACAGTGAAATCAACAACAGATCATCACAGAAGCTTTGTGCAAGCTGAAAGGGAGAGATATCCTTAGAGTACTGAGGGATGCCTCCCTATAGTCTGCTGACAGAGCAGTCCTCAGAGACAGTGAAAGCAATGCTGGGGTGCACATCACACAGTCCAGAGCGAGCTGTTTCTCACAGGGCTCGGTGTCTAGCTTCTTGTAGCAGGTGAGAACAGGAAAGTGTCATATTACTTCTGATCCTGATACTGGCTAGAAAAGTGTCCTGTGCATACTTGTGGCCCTTAGTCCAGCAATAAGACAGTAACATCTTTGAAAAGTACTTTTTAACTACTAAGTATAAGAACATGTCTAAAGTAATGCAAAATTATTATTATCCTTGTTTGTATGCAATACCTCAGTTTGCAAATGTCACTGAAGTGGCTTGCCCCAGCCAAAATATCAATTTCATACCATTCATATAGGACGGGAATTTAAATCCCCTTTGGAAAGGGGAGGGATGAATGGGACCTAATTTGCTGCATACTGCACTCTGTTCTGCTAAACGGAAGGGCATTTGCCAGCAGCAGCATCCCTAGCATCTTTACCACAGCATAATCTGGAAGTTTGCTTCACAAATACTCCCAACATAGAGTTTTGTAGGTAGGACTACCAAAGAAATGCTTGGGTTGGTATCCTGAAACAGCTCAACTCTTGACAGATCACATACAGAGAATTAACAATTAGTGCCAGTTTTACAGTCATTTAATAGTACATATATATAGAATCATAGAATTGTCAGGGTTGGAAGGGACCTTAAAGATCATCTAGTTCCCACCCCCCTGCCATGGGCAGGCACACCTCCCACTAGATCAGCTTGCTTAGAGCCCCATCCAGCCTGGGCTTAAAAACTTCCAAGGATGGAGCCTCCACCACCTCTCTGGGCAACCTGTTCCAGTGTCTCACCACCCTCATGGCGAAGAACTTCTTCCTAATGTCTAATGTGAATCGACCTATCTCTAGTGTTAATCCATTTCCTCTAGTCCTATCACTGCCTGACAGCCTAAAAAGTCCCTCCCCAGCTTTCTTGTAGGCCCCCTTCAAATACTGGAAGGCCACAATAAGGTCTTCCTGGAGCCTTCTCTTTTCCAGACTGAACAACCCCAACTCTCTCAGTCTGTC
>WTSP01009002.1:102501-117604 GCA_025331215.1 Actenoides lindsayi
TGATATGAGTAGTATGAAGGGCGTGAGCCGAGTGATGGTGGAGGTGAGAGGAGGGTGTGGAGGGGGGGGGGGGGGGGGGAGGGGGGGGGGGGGGGGGGAAGGGGGAGGAATCTCTGTGCTAATCTTTTGATAAGATAACATGTTACATCTCCCATTACTATAAGACATAAGACCTCAGTCCACCACCATGGACTGCATCACTGTTACGTAAGCTGCTGTTTGGATTATGAAACCGAGATCTGATTGCAATTCACTCATCGGGAAGTAAGACTCACAGGGTCTATTCAAACTTTCAGAGAAAGCACCTGTTTGTGGTCCTCCCATATCCTATTCTGTTTCCCATGTAAGCCTGACAGATCAGCTGCTGAAGGGAGAGGTCCCCAGGTGCTGGATCCCCATGAGGAGTAGGGAGAAAGGAGAGGAAAAGGCGATGTTCAAGGGGATGGATCTAGTCATGAATGATATGTAGTGAGGTTTGGACAATGGTGGGAGAGGTTTGCTTGGTTGTTTTTTTTTTAGCACAAGAAATTGAAATTTCTTTTCTATGCTCTTGTTTTGAACCTACATACTGTGGTATCTCTCTATTATCCTAAGAAAGCTGCAGTTTTCTGTACATGAGCAAGAAGAAACACTCTTTAGTAGAAGCTTGTTTCTCGTGGTTTCCATTTGCTTTCACACTCCTGTCAGACCCCCGACATTTAACCTGAACAAATGTAATACTCATCTGCTTTCTCTAGTACTTCCGCTTCCCACAGTCTGTCTTGGTTTTGGAATGACTACATCCAAGTGAAGGGTTTTATTTGTTTGTTTCAATGAAGGAGACAGACACCCAAAGTGCGTGTGGGCTATTAGTAGTGTTGTGAAATACTCTCATTCATATGCAAGTGAGCTGGAGAATGAACATGAAAAGAACAAGTGTCTTCACTGCAGAGAGACTGCAAGAAGCAGGGACTAGGGAGGGATGACATGTTCGTATGGTGCTGCCAGCTGAAAGTATTGACCAAAGCACTGGAAACACATATCAGGATAAGAAATTTGTTCCAGCAATTTGCAGGACAGCCTCTACCCACTTTAAATGCTTTTTTCATTATATGATTTAAATAAAAAAATTTAGTTTTAGTAGGAAGTTATAAATTATTTAAATGACAGGTCTGAGGCAATTTATTCAGATGCAAAAAGTACTTTAAATTGATTTTGAGACTATCAGCAGCAAAGATGAAAAAAGGTGGGTGGGAGCAGAAACTTGCTTATAAAAATTTACACAAATAATCATATATTTAATATTTTGATATATTTATATTTTGTGATCTTCAAAGTACTAATGAATATTAGTTATTCTTGACACTGATTTTAATTAAACATGTCTTCTGTTCAAAAACATTATGAGTAACAAGTTGCTCATTAGAAAAAATTTCTTATCATTTAAAAAACAAAACAAAACAAACCCATTGCATTAAGCAGAAAAAGAAATAATAGAAATTAATACACTGTGTAGTCATTTTACAAGTTATAATGCAAAAGCATTTGAAATCAGATTACAGTCCAGCGAGGGTATTGCATACCTTGTATTACTGATAAATTGTGATGCAGTAATTGTCACTGAGGAATAACTTCTGTTATTTAGTTGTGTCGTATGGTGGGCATTTTTCCTACCCATTTGTATTAGGAACAGGTTTTACATGCCACATAAGTGAACCTGGCTTTATTCTGCAACTGATTTACTGCTCTTGCCTGCATGGCCATCATCTGTGTTCTTAGCGGAACTAGTGGCCATACCAGCTTTGACATACTGTACAGGAATTTTTTCTCAGAAAATTCAGCCTTGCCAAACCTTGGGTTGTCAGAATTACATTGAAAAGAGAATAAAAGTGGAGTAGTTCTTGAGGTCTGGACCACTATTTAACATCAGATTACAAGCTCCTCTTATTTAATAAAAATTTAAGGGATGGCCTCAAGCTCAGAAAGCCTTAGTGCACGTGCCTGTCTTTAAACATGAAGTCCTGTTTATTTGAATATGAGTACTTCCTGCAGCAGAAGGCAATGGGAAACTGGGGAAAAGTATGTGCAAGACCAAATAGACTCTTCTTTTGCTTGATCTTCTCAAGAGATCTGTGTACAGTAGTGCTTTTTTCTAAGATCTGGAGATCATGCAAAGCCACTGTCCGCACCACAGAAAAATATACTTAACTGAAAGTGGATTCATGATTCAAAGGCTACTGTTGCTTATCACAATTATTTTTTGGATGCACGGAAGTTTTGCTGGATGGACTCCTGACATTCATCTGAGTGCTGTGAACTCACACTAGCAGTCTTGGCTCCATAACAGTTCAGACACTAGGTTTGGATCTTTTGGAATACTTGACTTGCTGCTACCACAAGATAAGTGTGTAAGAGACTGAAAATTAAGCATTCAGAAAATGCAGGCACTAGACATAAGAGAAATATAAAACAAATATTTAGGCAACAAAATTCTTTAGGCAAAAATAATTTTCTTGTTTATTGAAAAGGATATGCAACAAAAAATCCCACTAGTGTTTTTATGCCTCTTATGCCTTGCTCTGTTTTTAATGACATAAAATTCCCACAAGGAACACAAATAGGAAACTGAGGAAGAAAATAAACAATGATCTATTTATCTTGAAGTTTTCGTGCTATTGCCATCATTATGGTGTCCGAATGCTTCTTGTGTAAAATAGTTTGTTTGGAAATCACAGGTTTTCTAGGGTGCTTCATAATTATCAAAAGGAAATCTGAAAAGAACTTGCATCAAGGCTGGAGCTTTAGAAAGAATCTGTTTTTATTTAGAAATAGAGAAAGTGACATTTGTATTTATAAAGGATTACAACTGAGTGCTGCAAGAGTTTATTGCTTTTTTTTTCTCTGACTTCTTAATTTTATAGTGTATAGTAGAAGAATTGGTTTTGTCATGACACCATAAAGGTCATTTTACAGCCATTTAGATCTGGTAAAATAACTGAATGTCAAGTATCTGTACTTTAAAGATGGATTTTCCTGGTACATATAGTATTTTTAAGGTTTTCTGGTATAACAATGATCTGTGCTGTCTTCAAGAGACTTTTTAAAAATAAAGTTCATATTTGCTTCAATGTGGCCATGATTTCACTCCCAAAGCTGTTCATTCCTACAGCTTGCATGTCTGCATAGGCAGTTGCAGTTGTATGCGTTGTCTTTAAAAGAAAAGGAAGCTGAGGTCAAGTTTGTGCTGTGTAGAATTTGGCTGTGTATCTTTAGATAAAATGACATTGGACCATTTTTGGCTCAATATCTCAAACACTAATTGGTTTGGTCTTTTTCTTTCCTCTCTATAACAGAATTTGATACCTGGCTTTCTCCCAAAACTAAGAGCATTATAATGTGGGAACTCAACCTGATAAACCTGGGAGGGAGCAGATAATTGTTGTTGTAGGTGTTCACATACCTAGGCATTTATATTTATTCCTGTTTGTTTCCAGCAACCCTTACCTCAGCAAATTTGGCAAGTCTTTCCATTTATCTCACATCTCCATTGTTTACAGACAAACTGTGGTATGCAGCAGTTGTGAGGGTCACCCTGCACATCGAGCCCTACAGTATTGTTGTATCAGGAATGTCTCCTTTCAGTAGAATAGGAATTATTCTTTGCCTGGCATAGTTTCCTGAAGAAATACCTTCATAAGGTATCCCTACAGAGCAGTGAAGCAAATGTAACACACAGAGGTCAGGCACTTAAACTGACATCAGTGCCAGTGTGTGAAGAAGTGGTAGCTGAAAAAATTATTCTCTCTTAAGTTCAATACATTTAGAGAGCATCAACAAGTCGCATGACTTTGAAAAATAAGTAATTTTTTCTTGAGTTCATGATTATTGTGACTCAAGTTTAATTGTGCATAAGATTTCACAGATAAAGAGATTTGACAGTTAAAACACAGTTTTAAACTGATCAAAACACAATGAGCATTTGGGAATATTTTCATCAAGTTCCAAGTGATATTTTCCCAGGCATTATTTTTTAGAAAATCTCAAACTGCATGTTTGCAGGCTGCACCTAGAAAACAAAATATTTTTATCATTTCAATACTTGTAAAAGGCTTTCTTTATTTTCATTAAATGTCCTATTTGCCTGAAATCTTCTTCCAATGTAGTGCAAATAGAACCCCAGAAATGAGCACAAAGCATCCTATGCAGACCACTTGTGCAACCAAGCAGCAGACCAGCTTTACTCCCCAGGCAATTCCCCCAAAGACAGAGGCACCCACGCTCATGAACTGATTTGCATGACGATGGATCAGATTTCAATGTAATGGCTTATTCAAATCACATTAACAGGAAATACAGACCAAAAAATGCAAAGAATGAAGACAGTTGCATCCTTATCTAAAATCTCTTACATGTAGGAAGTCTTTTCCCTTTCTGAAAGTCTGTAAATCCTGGGAATCAGAACAAAAGCTAAAGGAAGTGGCATTAAAATTGGGCCCCAATGTCAGAAATTGTAAATACCTTCAGAACCTCTTAAAGCTACCAATATGGGAACGGCACATGCACCTTAACACCACCTCTATACAGCCTATTTTTTAGGGAAAGATCGAAAAATTCTCCCATGTAAAGTTTCATTATACAGTAAATGGATTTTAAATAATTTCTACAAAATTTCCTTTGCAGGATGGTGTCACAAGTATTTGCCTAAGACTTGTGTATGAGAACCGACTCCCAAATGTCTGTATCTTGAAAAAGTGTTGCATAATTTAACAAAAAAATATCCAGTACACTGTAGTTTTCATGGGGCAAGACTAGCACATTCACATTTTAAAAAGAACCTCCTACACAACTATTTCACTCAAGGCTTGTCATCTTGTACATGCGATATTATTTCATCATTTTTGAAGCCTATTTCTAATTTAATAACATCATGATAGAGTAGAATTTTACTCCAAATAACTCTCAATACTCACCAAATTTCAACAGCAGTGTGCAAGTTCACAAGAAACTTTGTAAACAGAGTAGTTTAACAAAAAGCTTTAAGCATATCCATGTTATATAGTTTTAGTAGATTTTAACCCTTTGAGATCTCATTAGAAGCAGTCAAGGGAGGGAGGGTGACATGACAGAAGGAAACATATAATAAGTCACATTATTTGCTTTCCCCAAACCTGAAATTAACATACCACAGTAAAGAAATAGGAAAACAAAACAAATTACTAAATAAGGCAAAAAACTTGCAGAAAATGTAAGATATGATTTTTGAAGCTTGTGACATAACTAAATGGCTCATTTAATGAAGTGTGATTTCTGATTAACTTAATTCTGTTGCTTTCCAATTCCACAAACTGTCATCCAGTGTGATGTCTTTACTGTGCACTCCCTAGTCCCCCTTTTTTCCTTTATGTTTCTACTCTGACCTCAGCTTCTGTACATGATCCCATTTCCCTTCTGATTTCTCCATCTGAAGCTTCCACATATTTTGTTTTTCCTGTTTCCATCACTCAAATTTCTGCATTATGATTTAACTCATTCATGCTTTCTCCAGTTCAGTCTTCAACACCCCTCTCTGTACCCTTTCTTTTGATAATATTTGATCTTTTATATTTGAGTCATATGCTTTCTTTTGTGGTGATTCTGTAGATTAGGAGGGCAGAACACTGAAGGGAGAGAAAAAAAATGAGGTCTCAGAAGAAGCACTAAGAGTTTCCTACAGGGTAGGTGCTGGCTGTGTTCTCGATATTAATTTTCATCCTTCATGTTCATGAAGACAGACAGCTCTGAGACTTTTACTAGCAAGAAGATATTTTGTATGAACAGAGACTTTCAAGAGAAGCAAAGTTGGGTACTTTTGAGTATATTCTCGCACAGATTTCCAAAGTGGAATGTGACTGTCTCCCACATGTTAAGTGATTGCTTCTCTCTCTGGAAATAAATAATTAGTAGGCAATAAATGGAATAGCAACAAAAAAATTATCTTACATTGGCTTCCTTCTGCCTGAGTCTCACAGCTTCCTTTCATCAGCTAAGCCTTACATATATTACTTTACTGTCTAGGAGAAACTGGCAGCATTTTCTTTCTTGAATGTTACTGTGAGAAATAACTGGAATATTTTTGGCAAAATTTTCCATCACTGAAACATTCAGCATAAGCAGTCAAAATCTGGCAAGGTTATAAACAAAATAAGGCTTCATAATAGGAAGACTCAAGCTCATCATTTATATAAGATGAGAGTTCAACACAAGGTAGTGTTCTACTGCATAAACGGTAAGCTAAATTTTAGCAGCTGTAGTTTGAAGGAGAAAATGAAGGAGAATGTGAAGGAAATCCCCCTCTCATATACCTGCTCAGACTACATTCAGAGTATCGGTGTTTTTAATCTTAAGAACCTCAGGTGTAGAAGAACCTGTGGTGCAGCCAATGACTCTTTCTCTGCTGTTTGGCAGTCCAGGGATTGCACTGAGACAAAATGACAAATTAGAATTGGTTCTCCATTTTTTTCTGACCTGAGCCTTAAGAAAGGGTGATTATCAGCCTATCTTTCCAACACTTTAGTGCTGACACAGCTATAAACTATTTCTGCCCATAAAGAAAAACATTTTGAAAATTAAAGCCTTTCCAATGAAATAAAAAGATATATTAGTGCCACTGCTTGCTATTTCACTTAGCCTAAATCTTAAGTTATCTGTGTAAAAATGCTATATACTTTCTGGACACTCATCTCACCGTCTCTGTTTGAATGACTGGATACAAATTTCCATAGTTATAAGCAATTTTTATCCTTCTCTAATTTCCTGCACTTAAAACACCTGCTTCAAAAATGTGTTTTTAAGATTATTTTTTTTTTCTCTGCTTGTGGCCATTATTGTCATGCACATAAACTTGAATGTGAGAATGTTGTCAGTATATACAGAGAACAGAGGGCTTGAGGCTGGTCACTTCATGGTCTCAGCAAAAGTCCATAGTGTCAAGTGATTCAGAAAACAGTTATGATCAACAATCTCTCAGCACAAAAACAATAGTAATTTTCTCCATCACAGCACTGATCAGAAGACACAGCAGAGTCAACTGTGTTTTTTGCAATGTTTTCTGTGGAATGTCTGTAGAATGCTTATTGAGGCCTAGATTTAAAAAGTATAAATAATTTGTGTTCCACTGAAAGTGAGGGTAAAACAAAGATCAGGTTTTGGATGTTATTGTTATGTAGTTACCTTTAATACAGATCAGTAGCTGAATTCTAGAATATGTAATGTCTATTCTTACAGCTGTGGATAAACTAAGGGACATGTCTTTGTCTTTCAGATGCTATGTGGAGTTTAAGAGACATTGCATTTGTACTGCAAATTTATTAATGGGGCTTTGATAGCATTATAAGCTTTCTGGTTCATCAGTGACATCTGAAGACTCATCATTAGGGTTAAAATTAGACATAATTTTCCATAAAATGTTCCCTATTTACTATGAAAACAATATTAAGAAATCTGTGTTCTCCTGTATCTAGCTCACATTTACACATTTTAAAGGTTTAACAACCATCTATACAATCTTGCCATCAAAATGGTCATATTTAGGTTAGATTATAAGTATTATTAATTCTAGAAGAAATAAGAACCTTGAAAGTTCAGCTATCCTGAACCTTCAACATGGCAACAAGTTTCCAAAACCTCTGTGCTCTTCAACTGAAGTCACTGGGTCTTTTGACATATCTTAATATAGAAGAATTCAGACATCCGAATTCACTGAGATTAGATATGATCATTCCTCTGAGTCATATCTTTTCTTTTATGCATGTGATGTTAGCCCTGGGGATATCTAGGGAGCCACAGAGAATTTGTCTTCATGGAATGTGAAATCCAAGGCAGGGTGGGGAGTGCAGAAAGGCATGCAGGGGAGGACCTAGACGTGGTGCAAATTGGAGACTAAAAAAGATGAAGTGTTTGTGAAAGTAGTTCAGAGGGGTTTTTTTGCCATGTGAGGAAATTCTACTGTCTTGAAGTGGATTACTTAGAAGAGTGGGGAAATATTTTGGAAGGACACACATGACAAACCACTTAATTTACCTTTGATCTGAAAACTAAATCTGTCTGTTTTCTCATTTCTCCATCTATTGTTTGCAGCTCCCACTGGTTTTGTCAGGTCTGCTATTAGACATGTAAACTCCTAAGGGCCTGGAACGTGTTTGTCTGTGTGTTTCCCAAAGGAGAGCACTACTGAACGTTGCTCATAAATAATACATTTGTGTAGTCTGTACACTGTTGTCTTACCCAACATAAGTTCTCTTCTTTTTCAGAAGAGTATCATTAAAGACATGCACATAAGTGCTAAATTCTCTTCTCTAAGAAATATGAGAAGACCTCTTTCATGCGGAGTGGACTCATAGTCACCTCAGCTGTCAGCAAGCAGTCAAAATTCTGGCTAGAGCACCAACCAGCCACACCAGCATTCCAGGGCTCAGCCCATACGCCTCTGCTTTGAAATTAGGCCTTTACAACGCTGGGCAGATGATGCTTTTTGAAAGTATGAACAAAACTTAGTCAACAGAGAATAGAAACTGTACAAACAATTAAAAAAATTAGTCTGAAAATCAAGTGTGCACTATGACTTGTGTGCTTTAACCTAGCCACGAGTGATGAAGGACCTCACCAAAAAACCTCCAACAAACAGTGAAAGAAGTATACCAAGTGATAAAAGAATCTGCTAATACATATACAAACACTATTTTAAATATTGCATACTATTACAAATAATACATAGAACTGCATTCCATTTTTGTTGTATGTTAAAATGTAAATAGAAAAAAAAACCCATGCCTTTTAAAATGCTCATAATTATGCATATTACAGATGAATTGGTGATTATGTGTTCTAGTGGTGAGAATCACTTGGTCCTTTTCTTGAATCATTTACACTGATTTAGTTTTGGGTAACTCCACATTCAGTCTGGCACCCTGATCAACACTGAAAGTTATACATGATTACCTCAAATCAGGTAATTTGTCTAGCATACAAATGAGACTTTAGAAACCTATGGGTGTGCCTGAAAACTGGCATCTGTGAGTCAGGAAGGTCCAGAATTTTCAATACGATTCTAAGTGCTGGGTTATGGAAAGGGAAGACAGAACACCCAGAAAGTAGATTGCTTTGGCTTCATCATCGTAAAACATTTTTGCTGCAACATATTTTTGGCCACCAGATTTGTGTAAATGCTCTTTTCTTTTTCTTCCATTACAGTACTGTAGGTCAAATCCTTTAAAGGAAGCGGGGAAGGAGAAAAACAAACAAACAAAACGCACAGAAGAATGCTAGAAACTACTCAACGTGTCTGAAAATTACAAAGGAAGAAATAAAATATACTGAGAAGGAACTTTTGTTTTGGTTTCGCCTTATGACAAAACAATTTCTGTCCCTCATAAAGGAACCAGCTTTGAACATAAAAAACACTTTGGTGTTCTGTAAACTTTTAATGTAGATTGTAAGATAGGATGAGGTGTGCTTTTCCATATGCACACAGGAGAAAGCATCTCTGGACCCTCTGTTTATAAATGTACTCCAAATGATTGTGTGAAATATCAGAAGTGTATGTTTGATCCTTTCATGATCTAATTATATTCATTTGCAATTTATTATATAAAGACGGAAGCAAAGAACCAAAACCCTCGTTATAGTACATGTATACTCAGTATGTCATGGTTGGTGCTTTAGATCCCCTACAATCTGTATGTTGTCTCCCAGACATCACAGTTGAAGAACTATTTCTACCTGTACTGGTCTTTGAACCTTCTCCTATGGGTGATGGATCATTGGGTGGCGAAGCACAGCATTAGACTTGCCATTTCCAGATTCCTTAAGTACCAGAAGGCAGCTCTGACTGGATAGGCATCAGAAGGATGGCCTTCATGGTACCTATGCACATTGCAATCCAGTCTGGGATTGCCTCTTAACAGGGAAGTTCCATATAGAAACTGTAGATCAAATGACATGAATATACATTTACTTCTTTTTTATATCATTCTAGAGGATAGTACATACTAAAAATAGAATAATTTAATTAAATAGGTTAGTACTGTGAAAGTGCACTATCCAGTTTAAATTAATTTAACTTTCATGTCTAAATAGGAAATGTTCAGAGAATCAAACAATTGGCAATCTGACTCAGTAGTTAGGACCACAAAAAGTCAAGAGGGATTAGCAAAACTGTAAAGGAACAGCAATAGTAAATTTGGTCTTTTAGGTAAGTCATTTACCTAAGCAAACAAAATAGAGGCATAATGCAGAGACCATAGTTTTAAATAACAAAAACCAGTTGTTACTTGGAGAAAATACTCAGAAAACTTTTAAGAACAGAGTAATCCTTGATATTATTCTAGGCAGTGCAGGGGCACAGTTCTAGTTGTAGCTATTAAAGAACCCTTCCATAGTGAGTATAAGGTGTAAAATTTGTCATCTTGTTTGGATGAAAGGAGTCACATAAAAATGCACATAGTATTGTTTACCTTCAATAAAAGAGAATGATAATAAAATGAGACTGTTAATAACAAAGACATTAAAAGTAGCAGCTAAAAGAGTGAAAGTTAGACAACTTACTGTTAACACATTAGTGCTTCAGTGTTCATGCATATCCCTGACTGAAAAAAATTAAAACATCAAAATGTAAGGAAACAAACATGAAAATCATCAGAGTTTAATGGCAAACTAACAGATGCTACTAAAAACAAGGACACTAGAAATTATGAATTGCCTGTTTTAAAAAGAAATGAAAGAAGAAACACTGGCAAATTAGATGTAAAATCTTAGGAAGTCAGGCTGAAATTATTTTGATGAGCAACTTGCTGAACTAAAAATAACCAACCTCTTTTTCAAACACATGACAAGCTTCCTTATGAATAGAGGACAAATCAACTAGAGTTTTTCAGATTAGTAAAAAGATGTCTGAGGCTATAAAAAGAAGAAATTAATAGTAAACAAACATACATGCTTCTCCTCTCAATCTTAAGTGTATCCGATATCATCAGGCTGAAAATTTTAATACAACAAAAATATCTTTTTCATCTAATTAATAATGAAATTACTAATTTTCTTGCCACAAGATGTTAATAAGGTAGAAAATACAAGGGGATTCAGAAAAAAAATGGACAAATTCAAGGTAACAGGTCCACTGATGTCAATTGAAGATGATGGTCTTTAAGCAGTCACCAGCTCAGGAAGCTCTTACACCATTGTTGTCTGGAGTGTAAAAGGACTAAGTTCCTTCTATGCACTTGTGCTGGTTTCTATATGTTTCTCTTGAACATCCATTAGTCTACCTTAGCGATACAAGATACTACACTAAACGGCCCTCTGGTTTGAGTTGGTACAACTCTTATTGAGACCTTCTGTTGAAAACATACAGCATGGAGTAAAATACAAATATCTTCTGAATTTCTGTGATAAATTTTGCTATTTTTGTTAAACAAAAAATGACCCAATCCCAAAAAATGCGGTTGATATTTATACATCTGAAAAAAGAGCATTGTAAATTGTTACTTCCACAGAATATACCATATTATCATAAGCTATGATATTTAATCTAGATCATAAATGTTGTTTTGTAACTTTCCTACATTTTGCATGTGGTGAGACATTGGTCTGCTAGTTGATAATTAAGTCTTCTGAAAACTGAGACTAGAGAATTTGTTTTGCAAATTTAATTCTTAGGAAGGCTCTTAGATGCTGAAATGTATGGAGAGGTTTTCATTAAAACCCTTCTAATTTGTTTTTATGGGTATCATTCATACTGCTTACATTGGCGTCATGTATTTTAGAACTTGTTTAGGACTGAGAATGTGTTTGGCACTTTATGAACCAGAAATATTGGTTCTCTGAAAGGAAATTAAAACTGACATCACTAGTATAGTAGGAAGAAAGATCTAAGTATGCAACATTTGAATATACTTTACCTAAATCTTAAAGCACTGTGTTGAAATGTTTTTTCCTTATTTTGCACAAGGTTATATTGCATCAAACCATCCAGCCAAGATAGTGAAGTGATAGGTATCATTTAGTGAATACTAAACATCTGAACATCAGCTCTAAGTGTAACACATACATTTTTCCTAAATATTTACTAAAGCACAGTGTGTAAGGTAAACACAGCAGTTCAAGACATCCCAGCACACACCTTGTTAGTGTGTAGGAATATTGCATGTTCAACTAGTACACTACTAGTTGCTAATGGGGCCTGGAAATCTTTTTTTTTTTTCTGGATGTCTACTACCAAACAGGTCAATAAGGCATGATGATAACTATGATAGACCATAATAGTGATAGGTAATTCTATTGATGGTGTATCATAGAGATCAGAATATATCATAGAATAATAATAATCATCATCTAGAAAGAATTATCATCATTATCTACACCTTGTGAGAAATCGTAGAAAAACAGCTCTACACAGGTACTCTGACAGTATAGCTTTTCTCATAAGTATATGCTCATATTTTCCATGAACCATCAGGACTTCCAGCATTTGTGAAGCAAGTGCTCAAGTGCTTTACATCATACACAGATAATATTTTAAGCATGTCATCAGCTGCATTTCGGAATGAAGAGGTTTGAAGAAATCAAAATCCAGAATAGGTGCTTACTGTGGAAAAAGAGGCCTTCCCAGTAACCCAGTAACTTGTTGCTTTTGCCCAAATAACACAAGTCATTGTGTCTCCATTAGAAGACAAGTCAGCTTAGAGTAGCTTTAAATCTACACAAGCTTCAGTTATGGTCCATCCTCATAGAAATGACAGTGTATATACAAAAGGAAGGTGGTTATTCACCACAATAATTCACTTTGATATGTGATTTTGTGAGAGCAGACTTCTGACTGTTTGTGGATTTGCCTGGAAGAATCCTGTGAGAGACAGTGCTGAAGAGATGTGGGCTCCAGGAGAGCTGGTCTTTATCAAGGACCACTTCCTCCAAGTTCAAGAACAGTCCATATCCACACAGGAAATCAAAAATGGATAAACAAAGAGCTCCTGACTAAACTCAGACTGACCTTCCAGTCAGCACCCACATGGGAGATCCAAGCAAAGCGCTTTGAGTTTGCTTACCTTCAGAGCAGATGAGTAATCCTGTTGCTGTTCAGATCAAAGTTAAGCATGTGTGAAATGCACAGCTCAGGCTGTACAGTGCAGGCTATGCAAAGAACTAATTTAACGCCTTGAGGGGATGCCCTTTGCAGAACAGTGCCTGAGGGTGCTCAGGACCCAACATGGTCACTATAAGGACTTAGCCAGTCTTCCAAAGCCAAGTGGGGACTCCAGTTCATTCCTTAGGTCTTTTGATCAGGACTACATCGAATTTTATTAACGACAGATGTACACATGTTAAGTGTTAACCAATCCATCCCCATGCCATATTCAACTGGGTGTATGTACCTCATGTTTACTGTAGCTTAGTTTTATATTTAATACTGTTTTCCATGCAATTTTAATCACTTAAAAATACTTGAAGAACATTAATAGCTATACAACATTTTTAACTTCACTCTCTCTTATGCATTCAAATGTCATAGCTGCATTCAATCATGTCATAGTTGAATACAATATGAACTAGAAAAAAATATATATAAAATTACACAGTCTACAGCAAAGCTGTGGGGTTTTTGCCATCTACTCTTTTGCACCACAATTATATACAGAACTGCTTCACCTTCTTGTCTGAGGTGCAGGTAGTGTGAAGGAAGCAAAAGACAGTAGATCCAGGTAGCATTAATAACAGGTATTTAATTTTCTTTGTTCTTCTCTGGCACAGGATCCACCTTCACAAAGACACCTTTATCAGCAAGCACAAGCTGATTTACAGCATCTCATATATTCTTTATTTTTAAAGTATGTAAACTGTCTTATATGGAAAGGTATGTCTTCCAGCCTATGACATTCAAACTCACTTTGGATCTTTAATAATTAAGATATAGGCACAATATATGGAACTGTTTCTTGAGCTGTTTAGGGTTTATAAAACAAGCCCATATCTTTAAGTATTTGTATTTGTATATTGACTATTTTAATATGTATGAGAGGAAAAGAGGAGAAATAGCCTTATACAATGTTTTGGGTTTTTAATTTTTGTTTTTATTTGATAACAGATACTACCTGGTTATTACGTTCATTTTTGTACTTCTATTACAATTTGCTGAAGAGGAAAATACATAAAATTAAAGCATTGGTTGAAAAACAGGTAATAAAAGCAAATTTCTTTTCCTCAGCATGTTGCGTATCTTAAATAATGAAGAGGACACATGCAGTGCAATCCAAATAACTAATTCTTCAGGACATTTAGTCACGTCAAAGGTTATGGTTAAAGGGAAAGCAAACAAGTATTTACAGAAATATGTGCTTTAAACATGAAAATTAATGCACTGCACCTCTTTCTCTATCCTGGTTCCCAAGGATTCTTAAGAAATTGGATTCAGCCACTGTACCATGCTCTGCTCTGCTGGAGAAGCTTCCTTCAATATGACATTTAGAAGGCAAACATTGTGTTATGTGATTTGTAACTTCAGACAGGATTTGCTAAACTATTTTTTTTTCTCTAAATATTAGTAAATCCAAGCTGTAAATAGGCTTAAAGCTTTTGATACTTAAAGGTGAACTGGAATTTACTTTAGATGATTGGGTTTGATGCATGGATGACTTACACATGTGGTATTACTTTTTCCTTTAAAATAAATTAGAACAGTTTTAGAGAACTTTAAAGGTCACCTGTTAATTATCTATGCTGAACATCTTCAAGTGATGTGACATATTTTAGAGAGCAGCACTGGCTCCAAGAGTGGTTGTTGGAATCAGTGAACTTTATAATCAAAAGGATGACAGAGGCTTACCTGGAAAAAATGAGCAACATTGACTGCTCAGGTCAATGACTATCTTCTTTTCTACAAAGTTGACTGCATTTTTTATTCCTTATATCATATTATTTAACCTTTTCTTTCTTTCTTTTTCTCTCCTTTTTTTTTTTTTTTTTTTCGATATACATATGAGTATCATGAACAATAATGCCACTAACGGGTTCGAGTCAGTTTAAAGCTGGTAGGAAAATTCACTCAGCAATGACAGTGTACTCCAGATTTGACTTGATCATACATCTAAAACAA
>WTSP01009004.1:0-20076 GCA_025331215.1 Actenoides lindsayi
CCCCCTCACCCCCACCTCTCTCCCCCTACACCCTGGCACATGGTCTGTAGCCACCCCTGACCGCCAGCTCCGTCCTCCTGCATCCTGGCACATAGTCTGTAGCCTCTCCTGACCGCCAGCTCCGTCCTCCTGCATCCTGGCACATGGTCTGTAGCCTCTCCTGACCGCCCGCTCCGTCCTCCTGCATCCTGGCACATAGTCTGTAGCCACTCCTCCCCGCCCACACTTCTCATGCTGCTGTAATGATCTCTTGCCCCACCCTCATCTCATCTCCTTCCCACTTGCCCGTCTTAGCTAGCCCCCAGCAGAAGCCCGCTCTTTCACTCCAGGCAGCCCATGGCGCTCCAGACTTTGGCTTAATACAAGAGACCTTCTCAGTTTCTTTTTTTTTTTTTTTATTTGTTTAAAAAGAAAAAATAAAATAAGCATTATGTGCTCTGATGTGATTTTCCCAAGTTTTAAACCACATGCTACTTAAGATTATTTTTGCATAAACACATCCATTTTAATCTTTTCCACATTTGTGCTGTTTTCCTAGAACAAACACTTTGTCAGTGTCATTCCTCCAGTAAAAATTGCAAAGGGAGCGTGCTGCTTTGCACTGAAATGTATGGTCAGAAAGAGCTGTAAAAGTCAAGAAAACAAGGCTGATTTCCAACACATTTTTAATATTTCTTTTATAGATCTCTATGATCTTCCCACTTGCACAGAAATTCTCACAGCTAGCAGAAAAATGTACATTTTCCTTTAAACAAAGTCCTGCATCAGACTGCAACCCTGGGGGTAACCTCCAAGTGTCATACCTGACTGGCTAACTAATGCAGTCATTTTGAGAGGTGGAGAAAACTGCCAAACAGCAGCAACCTTGAGTCAGCAGAGGCACCTGGACTGCCTATACAACTTGCTCAGAACTCTCAAACACCACAAGGCTAGCTGCTGGCCATACACTTCAGCTTGCTCAGGCAGCTACCTAAAGGAAAATTTTGAGCAGTGAGTGTAATTTGAATAACAGAGTGACATTTAAGTACCCTACCCCATCATCTGTCTTTCAGCACAGCCAAGCGGGAAAAGAGATTGTGCAGAGGCTTTGAAGACCAGGCTGACAACAGTAGGTAAAGTGCAGGCTAGGATTATATTGCAGCCTTATGGGTGAGGTGGTAAGCTATCTAGTGACCTCGGCTCCATAGGACTTGATACTTCAGTTTCCAGTACTCAAAAAACTAAATAAAACCCCCTGAGCAAGGCAAGCAGGATCCCCATCGCGGATTCATGAATTATCTTCATTTGAGATTCTTGGCACTCGTACAAGTTAAAGAGCTGAAGTTCAGTGGAACTGGAAGCTCATATCCAGGCTTTGGGTGCCTGCTACCAGGCTGAAGATACCATGTCGACATGAAATGCTGAATCAGTGTAAATTCACTCTGCTTATTCAGGTATGTTCCAGACCGCTCTGGGCCAGCCCTTCCCTTATATACTGAGCATGACATTAGTATGGTATCAACTATCCCATTGGCTGGTTTGGTTGTTCATCTGAGCTTATTTTGGGCAGTAGCTGCTTAGGAAAGTTAACCCCAGCAGACGCCAGGACACCAGACTAAACTAAGCCTGAAGTACCATGCCTTTGTAAACCCCTTCCATGAGCTACCTGACTTCCTTGCTCAGGCACAGCTCCTGCTGACATTTACCACTCTTCCAGGAGCACCCAGGCTCATTGTCTGTCCCTCCTCAGCATCATAATTGTTAACTCAGAGATATAAAAAAAATCATTAATATCCTACCCCCTCTAGGTAACCATTTAAGTAAAAGATAAGCTCAGTTATGAAGCCTACCATCCCAGAAGATATTGTATGTATTCTTACTGTTTCTGAAAATATTTACACGCAACCTCCAGCCCAATACCTGTACCTACCAGTTTTTCTCCAAAGCTTTAATGCTGAACATATTGAAGACCCTTCCAGTGCCTCTCAGCTCCTTCACACCAGAGTGGAGCACACGTTTCCGTACTGGCTTAGAAATCTTTTGAACAAGTATGTTTCTCAGTTTTTTATTGCAAGGATAAAGTCAAACATTCAACTTCATTGTGCTTATTTACACACTTTATTACTATATTTATATACCTATAAACTATGTTTATTTACATAGTTCTTCACTATGCAAGCCATGAAGGATATTTGTGATAAGTCGATCATAACACGATGCATCATTTTACTTTTTCCAACAGGATAGATTTTTTTTTTTTTTATGTTGTGATTTTTTTAATGTTATCTCTGTTTTGAAGAGATTCACATTTGAGACAAAAAGCGCGTTGGGCAAGATACACCAAAAAGCAAAGCTTAGGATCATGACACAATCTAAGGCTGGGAAATAGACAAAATACATTGCTCGAAATACATTTCACTGGAATCCATGCAGCTGTTACCCACAGGAAATATGCATGTCTCTGTGCATCTTATTCAATAAGATTCTGTTTCTTTCTTGCCATTTCTTAATTTGAAGGCAGTACTTACAAGTATTTCTGAGGTCACAGATCAGTAAATCCCCCCCGAAAACCAAACAAGTTATTTGCAAATAAAGGAAAAACAGAAAGTTCTGTTGGTGAAAATCAAAGGTGGTGACAGCGAGAAAGTCAAAATGAGAAAGACAGGGAATTAGATGAAAACCACATACTGTTAGAGGAAAACATTTCTACTATAATCATGCTTGCACACAAACACGTGGAAAGGCTCTACTTAGATAAAACATACATAGTACATACAGACTTACATATTACATACTATATACATACTTAACTAAAAGGGGATTTATTAAGGATCACAAACAATGTAATATGCTGTTCACTACAAGACTAGTAAATAAATGCTACAAAAGAAACCACAGCATATTTTAAGGCAATTCCTGTCTGTGCTGGCAGGTCAGGACTACATTTCTGAAAATGTATTAGACATAAATCACAGAAAGTTCCATTCGATTGACATAAAGCTTTGTAAATATGAATTAATCAGTTGTGAAGGGCCAACAAAGACTGCCCTGAAGTGTCCACAAGTTCTCATGCAAAGTAATGACTTGATAGATCTATCTTCTTCTTCCATTCTCCTTAGGATTACATTAATTGCTTTTGCTGTGGAGATACATGATGGACTTTACACTGAAACCAGCTTAGGCTGAAACAGCTTGAACAGGGAGAGGGGAAGAAAACAGCTTCCTGCCCTGCACACCTGAGTGTGAGCACAGCCCCGTGCATCTTGCTGCCTGTACTTAAGGGCTTTCCATAATGAAGGTAGTTTGTGTTGTTGAGGTGACGCAGTGGGCCAGTCAACATACTTGGTAATCTCTTTCTAGTGTAATATTTAGGGAGCGTAGGATGCTATGGCTCTCTCGGTGATAAACTTGCATGACACAGGTAAGGTGGTCTGTGTGGAGGTATGTGGGGGAAGCAGCATGACATCAGCATCTCTGGCTTGCAGCCCCTGTGTTAGTTCTATTGAATAGCTGGCAGACTGGTTATCCTGCTAGGAAGCACCAGAGCAGAGCATTGCCTTTTGCTGGAGTGTTCTTGTAAGAACCAGTGTTTTACATAATGATCATGAGGCTTGTTGGTGTGGGGCAGGCTCGACCTTAAGGTCCTGTAATAGTCTGTCCTCACATATGAAGAGAAATGCACTGTAGAAGCCAAAAGTTCTGTGTTTTGTTTATGGGCTACAGTCCATTACTAGGATGGGGTTTGATTTTTCTTGTTATGGTCCTTGGGTTTTCAGAGTTTAGCTTCATCTTCCCTGGCAGGGTAGATAGGGGAGATGAAACTGAGCTTTATGAACTCATCTTGTCATGAGTCATATAGCTCTCTTTCATGTATATGCTAGGAAGCCTGAGTTACTGAGGCAGTGCTTTAATGGAGAAGCACAGTGGGGAGGAATGCTCCTACCTGTATGGAAAGGGAGAGTGGGAAGAAGTTTAAAAGTGCTGATCTCTTAAAATCTTACTAGGTAAAATGGTTAAAAGTAATAGCAGTACAAGTTCAGAATGCTGGCAATGATGTGTATGTGTATAATGTGTTCTGTGAAGCTGTGTGGTTGCATCAAAGCGTCAAGGTAAATGGGTGGGGAGTGCAGGTGAGGGGAGGGATTTATAGTACCGCTGAAAAGCCAGACTGGTGCTGTCTCTGAGCAGTGTTAACAGTCTGCATTTCTGTCCGAGGCTTTACAGGGCAAGTAACATCGCTGTCATACCTGTGTTCTGTGGTGAGGGATTGAGGTGCTTAGAATTGGGGGCTCTCCTGCATTTTCTTTCCAGGTCTAATGTCTGCAGATATGGACCAGTCTTATGAGGAAGGGTTCTGAATCTGCCTTAAGGGCTGTAGACCTCCGAGTTGCACTGTGCTGCTTATCTGGCTACAGCTTAAGCTACCTTGACCTTTTTTTTTTTTTTTCCCCAATCTCTTTCTAAACAGAATCAGTAACTGTTCTTTGATCACTTAAATATTTTCATGTCCCCCACCTAGCAAAACTCTGTCTCTTTGGCACCGTTTAAGAATTCAGAAAAGCTTCAGGCAGGAGAAAAAATATTTCCTTGTTTGAAAAAAAAAAATAAATAACACTTTCCTGCTTGAGGGGCATGGGGACCTTGTTTGCCTTGCTTCGGCCTGGAGTGACGTTTTTATAGGCTGTAGGAGCCTGAATCCTTCTAAAAGGACTAACGTCTCAAACCTTGAGTGGTGATGAGATAACATTGTGAGCTGGGTGGAGAATAAGAAAGGCCTGCCTGGAGAGAGAAGGCTTGAAATGCAGCAACGACCCTGCTCCCCCACAGCCCGAGGCAAGTCCTGCTCCTTGCAGATAATGAAGTTAACAATAGAAAGAGACAAGTCCTGGGAAGGTGTCCTTTGCCGAGTTAATTTCTTCGTTGCACGGACATGACCACTCCACCCGTGTCCCAGCTGTGTAAAAATGACAGTGGTGTATTGATCAGTGTGCACCCACCACCTAAGAACTCAAGATCTGGACCAGTCCTGCGAGACGTAGCTGGAACCAAGGCTGGTGATATCTCAGTCTTTCTTCTCTCTTTCCCCTTTTCTTCTATGCTTAGGAACTTTTTTTTTTCTTTTTTTGTCTTTAAGCAGACCCTGAAGTCTAGCAAGAGAGGCGTGGTAACAAGGTTGTAGAATACAGCATATGCTCTTCCTTGTCCTGTTTGCCTACAAGGAAAATAAGACATTTAAACCTATTTTTCATCCGAACAGAAGAAAACACACAATTAAACACCAATCTTGCCTGAAAGGTCTGTTCATAACCTACTGCATTGTTGCTGATCTGATAAACACTTGCATATCTTGTACTCGGCAACACACATACAGAAGTGATTCTGGCCGGGCTGCTTGGGCACATTTATCTTGGAGCTTGTATGTGTCAGTGAATGAAATCCCTGAGAGAGTGAGTTTATAAAATAAACTTTAGAGATTTCTGTAAATAAGTAATGCTAAGTAAAAATGTTCACAGAATGTTGTTATACAAATTTTTATGTGAGGAAAACAACCTCAATACATGAGCAGAAACATGGAAAGGAGAGACGATGATTCAAAAATTGTTTCATAACTACACTTACTATCAAAGCATTAAAGGTGCTAGGACCACACAATAATGGTTTATTGTGAAATTATTGTTAAGATTAATTCACACAAAGCAATTTTCATCCTTATACCTGAATGGTCACCACATTCAGATTCTTCAATTAAGATTTTCCCAGTTAAGTTACGAATAAAACCAAATGTTTAACAAAGATGGAAAGAGTTCTACACATTTTCTGTATATAAATGAACTCTTGAGAATGCAGTCTTGTAGCTGGGTGCTTCTTAAATATCCTATTTAGTTTTTTTCTTACTGACTTTTTTTTTCATATCATCTCTAATATTTTGTGTTGCCATGGTCAGTAGTCATGGCTGTTAGTACTAGCTCATAATTATCAAAATGTAAGGTAAATTAATAGAAAATGAAAATAATCTAAACAGTAAGAATTCTATTGTCACTTTATTCTACTATTGATATCAAGGTTATCTGTTACAGGAGGTGCTGTGTTTACTGAGAGTATACCTTATTTCAGGCTTGTGAGTCTATTGCAATTATGGTGGACTTGACTTCATAAGCTTAAGAGCTCACCTCTCTTTATATTTACAATTTATCTAACATGGTTTGTGTCAGAATAACTTACCTCCTGTCATGTATGATTCTTATGTGTGGGTAGGTAGGTGTGGGTTTTATTTATTTTAAAGCTCCCCTCCCCATCTTCCCCCCAGCAGAACTGTCTGAATGTTTTTTCTGTACCACAAAAAAAATAATCTGATGACTGCTACAGATGACAAGCTTGTTTTAAAGACTTTCAAGGTAGAGGTGTTTTAATTTTATAAAAAATTATGTATTCCTTACAGGCATTCTGATTTATAAAATAAAGATACTTCTTTTCCATAAAATATTAAAAATAATAATAATAAAATATATCAGGTATAAGGAATAAACTTTTTTGAGCTATCTTTTCATGCAGGTCTGGGAACTTAAACCAGAAAAATCTTACAGTGGTTTACAAATGATAGCTTGTGTGTTTTGCTACTGTATCTAAGATTTTCTTCAGAAATGTTGTTTTTCAGTGTATATTGCTATTTTTAAAATCTGAGAAATGTTGCACTTTAATTTGGTTTCATATGTAATGGGAGATTTTTTCATTCTTTTTGCTTTGTCATTAATACTTCTTACTGATTAAGAACTCTGTGCTCTTTGTATAGTTGTAAAATACATCTAAGAGAATTCATGTAACCACTGTGTGAGTTTCGTTTATGCTTTATAGAAGCGTGACCTGACATAAATCAGATCTGGATTGAGGTTGGAAACTCAGCTGTGGATTGAATTGATGTCAGCTCAAAAAACTAGATGTACTTCTGCACATGGAAACTACAATCTTTTCCATGTAATTTCAAATATTTAATTCATCTGTACTTTTTTTTTTTGTGAACAGAAAATAGGTTTCTATCAAAATATAATTCTATTCCTTTAAAGTCTAATAGATTTATTTCATTAGTACTGTCTTTTGGGCTAAGCGTGTTCCCAGCCATGCAGATTCCCCCCCACAGATTGTAAACTTTGTAATATGAAATTTTTGATGATACACAATAGATGAATAAAAATGTCAGTTTAGAGATGACTGCATATAATATATATATATGATAGTACAGACACATCTGCTTTCATAAATTATTCATATCCATCTCAGTAGTCATGGCTTGTCAAATTGTACTACATAATGTCACCTTCTATACTATGACATACAAAACTCGTGAGTGGCTTTGGGTGAGACAGTGTTCTGAGAAACTTGAAACTAGGCAAGCCAGCAAGGTTACAAAGGGGTGGAGCTGAAGCAAGCAGCCAGGCAATCAAGAAGACATTCATGTTGTGCATTCTAAAGCTCATTTTATCAGAGTAATAACATTTATATAATAAGGAAATGGTTGGAGTGTAATATTGGTCATTAGGAACAACCCACCTAGCATGGGGCATAGTGCTGCTCCATTCTTATTAATTGAAGTACATCAGGATTGTTAAAATATGTTATTTTACATTGCAATAGTAAGTAGAACTTAAAGTAATTTCTCTGAGGCTCCTTGGAAAAGCAAAACTACATTGCTAACTGTTCTTACATAATTCATAAGAAAGCAAGCCAGATATAAATCCAGGCAGCAATTAACAAAAAGGGAAATGTATTAAATAGGCAGTAGGAGACCCAGAAGCACAAGGTGTTAGAGCATAAGCTGCAAAACAAAAAACTACAGGTAAGTGTTATTGTTTGAGAGTAGGATACTACCAACTTACAATGTAAATTTCTTTTGGTTCCAGACATAGCTGTCCTTTCTTCTGAGCATTTTTTTTGAATTGCTATTTGACTAGGATTAATTTGTGATACAGCAAAAATTACTTGCCACAGAAATTATTCATTTCTTAGACTCCAATTCAGTATTGGGAGACTTGTTTTACTAGTCACAGCTGAGCAACACAGCTGAATACAAAGCACTGTATATATATAATATATTCATATTTAGCTGTTTAGATTAGAATTATAGTAAAAGTATTGACAGCAATTATGATAGTCTCGCAGGTAGTTAGCAGCTACAAAGCACTGAGATTTGTAGAAAAGCTAAAGTCATTTTTATAGTTGCAGCTCTATAATTAGCTGATATGGTCTTGGCATTTTATGGTGACAATTCTTTACGTAGTAGATGCAAGAAAAACTCTTAACTCTCTCATGTTATATTTTGATAATTTACCATTTAACTTATTTCAATATTTTGTGTTTAGGACTGTCAACTATTAAACATTGCTACTTCAGAACTTTTTTTCTATCTCAGTTCTTTGGAAATGGTAGTCGTGCTTTTGTTGCAACCAAACTGAATTAGTGCAATTCTCTGATGACTGTTGGACTGCAAATATTTTCCATAAACTCCAGGTTGTTCATGATGTATTGCCATAGGCACTCCTGTAAAATCATAATTTAGCTTGAGTGAACTCTGTTCAGAACACTGAAAATCCCACATTAAAATTTCCTAATTGGTCATTAAAGCAGTTCATATTCATGTGCTTACAGAAAATTAATGCTGAAACTGTCATGCTTGATCTGTCTGAGATGGGTAAGATTTGGGGAATATGACAGACATTTCAAGAATAAAACAAGCTTAAAGGTACAGATTTGTCCATATTATGTACACAAGAAACTTAGTAGCTTAGAACAGAAACATGAAATTCAGTATTGGTGTCATTTTGAGATAAAGTATGGGTTTTGTTTTCCCAGAGATAATCCCGTTGTTTCTTATAACTCATAAAAATGTTACAAGACACAAAGCCAGCGTTCATACTTACTAATTAAATTCTTATTCTGCTTAACCAAAATTCACGGTCTTAGTGTTTTACACCCTGTGAGCTCCAATTTATCTGCTAGTCAAAGTGTTGGAAATATTGGCATTAAGGACCTTGTTTGAATTAAATCTCTCTGAAGTTCAAGTGAAATATATTTTCCTGTTCTCTCCTTGAGCCATAGTTTCAAGGGGAAACACACTGCGCTGGACGAGTTGTTTTGAAGTCTTGCTATTTGGTGTGGGAATAGTGCCTGGAGTACAAGAATGTGTTGCCATTGTATTGTGATGTGGAACTGAGATAAAAATTGCGGCCAAACACTGAAAAATGTCTGCTAATATTTTTGAGGTCTGTGTGGGCCATCTAGAACTGGGTATTTTGGTGAGATGTAGAAAATTTTGGTTTTGGCAGATAAGTCAACTGAGTAACTGTGGTTTTGGAAACAACAGAAAGTACTACTCATGCACTGGCATTTTAGGTTTAAGAAGGAATTTGTGAGCATCCTTTTTCTTTGTGGACATGGGTGGGCCAGATGAGAAAGGTGTAGAGGGAGCAATGTTGGTCTAGAGCCATGCTCCCCTTGACATGCCTTTTGCAGCCCTGGAGTTGTAAGCTTTGTGGAGGGTGAGAAGCAGGGTCATAGAAGCCATTCTTCTTCTAACCAGTTCAAGAAACCTTCAGGAAGCATTACAATGAAGCGTGCTGCAAGTAAGAACAAAAATTAAAAGCGTGGTGGAATGGACTGGAGTTCACAAGGATAAGTGAATAACTAAACATGAGAAAGTAATCAGGAAGTTGTGTTGAGAACCTATAGAACAAAAATTTCACAAACAGTTCTGGAGTTTCTGCTGGTCACTTTGTCTTACTTCACAGAATCACAGTATGGTAGGGGTTGGAAGGAACCTCTGGAGATCATCTAGTCTAATCCCCCTGCCAAAGCAGATTCACCTAGAGCATGTTGCACAGGAACACATTCAGAGAAGAAGATTCCACAACCACTGGGAAGCCTGTTCCAGTGCTCCATCACCATCAGAAGAAAGTTTTTCCTAGTGTTGAGGTGGAACCTCCTGTGTTCCAGTTTGTGCCTGTTGCCCCTTGTTCTGTTGCTGGGCACCACTGAAAAGACACTGATCCCATCATCTTGATACCCTTTCTTCAGATATTTTTAGATATTGGTAAGACCCCCCTTCAGCTTTTTCTTTTCCAGACTAAACTTGTCTCTCAGACTTTCCTCATAAGAGAGATATTCCAGTCCCTTAACCTGTCTCATACTCCTTTGCTGGACTCTCCCCATTATTTCCTTGTCTCTCTTGTACTGGGAGGCTCAGAACTGGACACAATACTCCAATTCTCCAGTTTACCATGTAATGAGGGTATACCTTATCAAATAAATCCTACTTTATTAAAACATCACTTAACAGAGCAAGCCAAGAGCTCATTTTTTTTAAGCCTCATCCCTGTAAGAGTGACTCTTGCAGCTGAAGAGTCAAAGAAAGTATTCAGTACCATGAGTGAACAAGGGAGTGGAAGAAGGTTAATGGATGAGAAATCTGGGATGGGTCTCAGTTTAAAACACGCTGACAAGTCTGTCATGTGTACCACCATCTGACATGACTGACATCTCTCTCAGTGTTCAGTCCACCAAGCTGTGAAGAAAAACAAAACTGCCTTTTATAAACTCATCATCTGTATAGGCAAAAAGGGTTAAAATAGGAAACAAATATTTCAAAAGCCCAATAATTTGTGCTCCTTAATCCTTTATATGCTGTCTACATTTAGCCTGTATCTGAGGCTCAACTATAGCAGTTGCTCCATCACCCAGTGATGCCTCCTCAGCAGAGGAAGAGAATCAGAAAAAGGAGAGGAGACTCACAGGTTGAAATGAAAATAGTTTTAATAAAACAGCTAAACCAATGCCAATATAAAACATACAAAGTTTTACTCAGCCCAGCAAATGTACAGGAATATCAATGATCAAGAAAGCAGTCCTCAGGAGCAGAATAGTAAGTGATTCCCTTGACAGATGGGGAGAAGCAGGGCAGAGAAGGAAAAGTAGCACAAGCATAAGAAGCCCAAGCAAGAGGTCCTCCTATCCTCAGCAAACATCCCCCTTTATAAGGAGTGTGATATTTATGGTATGGGATACACCTGTCGCCAGCTCAGATCAGCTGTCCTGGCTGACTCAAAACTGCTAATGACCTATAGATCATGTCTGACTTAGGATTCTGTCCCAGTGAAATCAGGACATATGCTTTTGACAATCTCCCTCAAAAGACATTTCATATTTCTAGAAGCAGATTTATTATGTATGTTTGTGGGTTTATGTGGGTTTGATAGAGTTTTGAAGAGTGTAGGAGCAGCTAATAATTTGAAAGTGAAACTGAAGAAAAATAAATTAAAAGGAAATTTATTAACATCATGCCTGCCTTTCTAGAAGGAAGCAGAGAGAAAGACAGTGCAGTGCAAACTCTGCCTGTCAGAATTTCTCCCCCTGTGTACTGTAAGCAAAGCTACTTGTGCAGAAGGCTGAATTTTGTCCCTCTTGTACAAAAGTCAATGCTTATTGTTGTTAATTATCTACACACTAAAGATAGTCTCTACATGATTCATGATTAGGACTGAAGTCCAATATCAAACTGCCAGTGAAATGCAGAGCTGTTATTAAGGGCTCCTGAGCTGCCTGCCATACCTCTAACCCCCTGCTGTCATTTCCAGCCACTTCTCCTTTCCCAGGGATGGAAATCAGGAATCTTCTCCTGAAATCAGGGAAACAGCAGGAGAGTTAAGGCTA
The DNA here is from genome assembly GCA_025331215.1 of Actenoides lindsayi. Classification (NCBI taxonomy): domain Eukaryota; kingdom Metazoa; phylum Chordata; class Aves; order Coraciiformes; family Alcedinidae; genus Actenoides; species Actenoides lindsayi. Next base: position 11,677 of record WTSP01009004.1, read on the forward strand.
GACTAAAGGTATGAAAAATCAGACCTGTCGTTCGAAGAGCTCTTCTGCAGAGACAGCAACCCTGAACTGCATCAGGTAAGGTGATAAACTACAAAACCTTCAACGACAGTAAAGGGAACAAAGGAAACCACAGACAAAGCACACTTCTCTCTATAAAATTACTGATTTTTAAAACTTGCTGTTATATGAAAAAGATCTTTTGAAGTTTGAATTAAAAAAAAAAGTTTAAAAGATAGCAACATTCTTTGCTTTTACTAAAGCCAGTTATTTGCTCCAACTTGATTTTAGCTTGTTTCAAAGTTTCCTTTACAAAACAATTCAAGAGAATGAGGAAAACACCTGTAAGTGAACTAGAGCTTTGAAGCAAAATTCAAAACCAGAAGATATAGCAATTTCCTTATATATACAACAGTCATTAAAGGGAAAAGAGAGTTTGATTACAGAAAACCAGTGATTTTGGTTTTACTCAGAGTGATTTTTTTCAAAGAAATGAACTTGTCCTCTTTGCTAGATCGAAAAAGAGACATCCCATAATACATCTTTTCTGTAGCTATTCAAAACCTGAAATCCATTGGAGCCAGTGAAAATTCAAGAAGAAAGGAGTTCAGTATAAATCTCCGAGTCTTTTCTTTCCATACACCCTGCTGATGTTGCTGGTCATTATATATAATAGTTCTAACCTTTGCATAGATTTAAACAATTTCAGAGGAGTATCTGTGTCTGTATTTTTAAAAGGGGAGAGAGATGATCATGCATGGGGAAACATCTCTTTAAGTAACGAGAAAAACAAATGCTCCTGGATAGCCTTCGGTTAATCGATGGAAATACAATCTGTAATTGCTGAACAGAAATTCTAATAATTTCCCTTGTTTCTTTCCATCCTTTATGAGAAGGGCAGCTGAACAATATGACAAGCCCTGTATGCATTAACTGATGCCCTTTGAAGCTCAATGATCTAATGGCTGTGGTGCACATAACTGTAACAGTAGGCCTTATTTTTATACTATGTCACAAAAACCTACAGTGCTTCTATTTCCAGATCACTTGAGCTCCCTGTGCATTTATTTATATGTTAATTATGGGAGCAAAATGTGAGTAAAATATCTCACAGGGGTGCATAATCGGTGTTTATAAATCCATTTGAGATGTATACATTAAGTGTATAAACAGTTATTATTTTCAGAACCATTTGCAAAGAGTGGCTTCGCACTGCCACTTCTATTACACTTGTATTTCAGTGACTTTGCTAATGGTCTTCAGCAGATGCAGTCTCAGTCTAGCTGCCTGGCTCCCATGACTGCCAGGTGAGACACTTAAACACTGGCCATTTTTCCATGGCCACTAGGAGCAGTCCTTTTCTTGATGCATCATATTACTGCCATAGATCTAGGTATTTAATGTTATTGTTGTAATCTTTCTGCCAAGCACTGACTGATGGCAACAAGGGTTGAGTTCAAATTGAAAGGGATCACTAATAAACTGCCAGCTGGAGCATCTGCTCAGAAACCCAGAGACAACAAAACTCAGTTTTCTGCCTTGACTTCCTCTTAGGCAATGAAATCAGTTGGCTTAACAATATTACAGGGGGAGGGGAAGGGAAGGGAAGGGAAGGGAAGGGAAGGGAAGGGAAGGGAAGGGAAGGGAAGGGAAGGATTTAATTCCAGAAGTACTACAACATATGGTGACTGTTCCCACCCAGGCAAGCATTTGCCCAGCCCAGTGCTTTCCCCCTGCAGCAATGCTGCAACTGCAGCCAGCTATGTTGACAGCTGTTTTCTTTCTGTAGCTCTCGTAGGTATGGGGAGCTCAAGATAAAGGCATTTTTGGACACCCACATTAGGACTGCTCTAGTCTGCTCATCTCCCAGGATGAGTGCAGGCTCTAGGCAGCTTTAACTATAACAGAGTCCACTCTCCACGTCCTACAATTTCATAACCTTTCTGCTAACATAGCTAATGAAAATACCTAAATGGATTCTTACTTGGTAAAATGTCGTAATTTACTTCTTGTGTGTGTGTGAATCTTGGTATATATTTACCTGGTGATGAGTTGCATATCACCCCATGTCCCATCATGTTGATACATTCAGTTAGAGAACAGGAGAGAGCAAGTGATGGACGGGGATAGGCATACATAATCCTTCCTCAGATAGTTTTATCTATCATAACTTGATTTAGAATCTGTCCTGAGGTTGTTCGCTGTTTTCTCATTCTTCCACAGTTTCTCATAAAGTTCCACAACAGCCCAAATAATATTACCATGCTTATTTCTTATGGTATCTGAAGAATTAGTTGGCATTTTCTTCATTGCTTTACAAAGTAGCATTTGTGCTTAATATGTCTGAATTTGGTTTGTAGTTGATCTTTAGGCATAAAAAGCCTGATTTTCCCAAGTGTTCAGAATTCCAACTGGGCTCCAACAGAGGTGCTTCTTATGAAACAAGCACTTATTTGAATGAATTGTATGTAATCACTTCTGTAATTTCTATATTCTGAATAACCTAACCATCTTGGTTATCTAACAAATTAAATTAATTAGCAAAGTCATCGGATAGATTTTTCAACTTAGACTTAAAACATTTCTTTTCCTCTCTTACACAAAGAGAACTTTAAACACTTTTACTCTTTTATCCTGTAAGTGATATCTTGAAAAGGTAAGGTACCTAGCTCATGCCCTATACCCTTAAAGTCTTGATCTCATGCCTTTTAAAATTCATACACCTTACTCCTGATTTCAATGAGATTTACCTCTGACTATCAATCTGTAATGATTGTTACCAGCTAATTTTTTACCAGTTCATTTAAAACCATAGAGCATGAAGTGGTATATTGCTAAAAATATCATTAAATACAAAATAAACTTGATTTTCCTACTACTATCACCAAAAAGCTTCCTGTAAACTAGTGGTCATTACACACAAATCATTCAGATATTCATTTCTATTGATCACATTCAATGTCCTTGAACAGAGACAGAAACAAGGAGAGACAAGGTGATGCCTTTGATGATCCTTAGGCTTTCTGCAAGTTCCCTGCTTCCAACACTTAAATAATTGAGCTCTGTATCCCAGACCTCATGAAAATCTTCTATCAAAGTCCATTAGATATTTTGCAATAGACATGACATACTAACTGGAACTACGCAGCTGTAGGCGAGGATGCTATTGTTCAATAGTCTTCGACTGAGCCCAGAGGCACTGAAGTCGTTGGGAAATTTGCTATCGGATTCAAGTGGGCAACTGCTCCTGAATGGTTTGGTAAATGTTGCAGAAGTAGGCCCTATTACATCTTAATGAGAGTAATTTGCATTCAACTAAGTTGTAACTATGTGGCAAACTATCTTCTAGTCTGTCAGACACACACAGGATTTTCCCCTCGATTGAAATAGAGGCAAACTGAGTATGTCTTTTTTTCTTTTGGTTTGTTTGGGTTTTTTTTTATGACTGCTATTTTTAGGCAAAGAAAACTGAATTTTAGTCTGTGGAGACCAGACAATTGAGTCATCTGACAATTTCAGAAGAAAAAATGCTGAACTAATGCTATGCTGCATTGTTAATCTGAGTGCATATGTATTTGCAGGTCCCAGGACCACAGAACGTATAGTGCAGCATTTAGATTTAAGAATTCTTCTTGTCTTTAAAACATTGCTATGAGAGGGCCTATTGTCTGTTTACTATTGGGAGTCCGCTTATGAGTAGCACCCATTTCCGTCTTCCTTTAAACCTGTCTTGTTGGCTCCTTGCACTGACAGAAGACAAACATATTGAGACCTTGAATGAACATAAGAAGGAGTCAGGCAAAACACTGAGCAGTGACAGAAATTTTCATAGGAAAAAATAATTAGTTGCATGTGTCTACCAAAAATACATTTCTGCTCTTTACTCAGTTCCCTATCATCTGAGCTTTAAATTAAAAACATTTCAGCTTTGCCTAGTGTATTTTACCATAAACAAAAATGCAGTCACCATGACAACCGTGTTACTTATTGTAATGCTTTTAACTTTTAGTGATGGGCAGAGAAAGCTCTGTTTGCCTTCTACAATTTATTTAATCCTTCTGCTATTCAGTTTGGCAGCCAGTGAATCAAATCTTTGGAGCCAGTTTCATATTAGTCCAACTCGGCTGCAATGACCCTGGTTCTACAAGAAATTAAATTCCATCCTTAGTTTTCAATGTGCAAAAACAAAGCAAAAATACGACAAAGTAGGAGACATACAGTAAGTGCATTTAGCTACTAGATACCTCTTTTGTTCCATATAAATAGCCTTGAGTATTCAGCTTTAAGCAGTACTTTGATGCCCTGGCTTTGTTTCAGAGGCAGCTTGCATGGTGGGAAACATCAGGATAGGTCACTGATGGGAGCTCCAAGAAACACCTACACGATGCAGGAAATGGTGAGTCAAGCATCAGCAGCTTCCCCTCTAAAATATCACAAAACAAATGTATGTATGCTGAAAGCGTGATGGATTCAAAATCAAGTTAAAGCTTGAGCTAGCCCATTTCAGATCCCATAACTGTTATAGCCACTGCGGCTTGAGGTTGTAACCTGCCTGTACTGTAAACTGTTTATGTTTAACATTTGGCTCAGTAAGAGGTTACATCTAGCTAGTGACTGTAAAGCCTTTTGGCCAATGGGGATCCCCACTGGAGGTATTGTGTGGGCATGATGTGCTGGAATGTCTTACTGTGACAAGTATCACTACATAGCACAGGAGAGAAACAAGACTAGGATTTTAAACTTAAAGTTATGAAGCTCTGGTGGTGGTGGGCCCCACCATTTCCAAGGCATAAGACGATACTGAGATACAAGGGCCTTGGTTTTGACCAAAGATTGTTTTGTTTAATATCTCTTGCATTTTTCCATACAAGCATGAGTGGACCCACGAACATGCCTGTCCTCTGGATAAGCAGGAACAAGCTCAATACCCGGAGCAAGCTCCCACTCTAAAGTTATTCCTCGGATTTCACCTTGCAGTCTCAAACAGTTGTCTCCTTGCTCACAGCCTGCCTGGTGTTAGGCTGCGTGTCTGTTTGTCCTAACTCCAAACCATCTAAAACTGGGTTCAGCATGAAACTCAGTTGCAGCGTTTTGAGAAACCATATTTTGCATCATACCATGTCATTGCAGATGTAGAAGAACAAACCAGCTTGACTTCTGTCATGATCTTCATAGACTTCAAAAGTGAATGTGGCAAGCAATAATATCCATCCATCTGAGAGAAATGGAGGCCCTAATTTCGAGGATCTTTGGCACGGAGGGTCTAGGAGGATCTTGGCCCCATCTTTTACATGTTTCTACTCACATAACATGCATACTACAGCTGTGTTTACTGTGATGATTTTCTTGTGAACACTGAGGCAGAACACTTCCATGCTCTACCATAGGTAGAATGATAAAAAAGATCACGTTTAAGTGTTTGCATCAAATAATCCAGCTGTGTTTATGTTTCTGTATACCTACTATTAGCTAGAGACTTCTTGGTGATGAACATTCCTTTGGACAGACTGCAGTCTTGACCTCTAGTAGTGTTTGTAATGTATGAAAAGATCATTATTACACCAAATACTCTCCAAGGAATTATTTCATATATTCCTGCTTTTGCCTGCACTGTATGGCAAGCTACACTGTAAATCTCATGTTATGTACTAAGGACAGAACATGACTCCCATAACTAAACTTACACACTCAGCTTCTTGTTTATTTTGTTACACATAAATTGCAGCCTGAGAATTATTTGGTAAGGAAACTCATAAATCTAGTAATTAACAGGTCCAAGACTTTGCAATCTGTCAATTAACAATTTAGGAAAAGTGGAACTCCTAAAAATTATTATTCAGTGAAAATCCTGTTCCATCAACTGCAAACAGGAACTTTTTTGCATCATACAGCTTGTATGGAGCAGCAGCCAGTTTTACTCCTGGTCTCCTTACACAGACTCTTCCCATGCGCTCATTCACAAGGTATCTCTTTAAGCCAGTTTCAAAATGGCTTCAGGGAAAATGTTTCTTCAGTATAAATATTTTTTCTGTGAGACTGTATAAAATTAACTTGGAGGAGACAGTGGGAGAGTAGATGAGAGCTAAACCAGAAAAAGCAGCACATTAAAGAAAATATTTAAGTGCCTAATCTTTGTAAATATAAATTATCCAAAGTAATTCTTTTTATACTGATCTCTTCCATCAAGAAAAGAAGCTTAATAAAAAGGCTTACAACCAAAAGAAAAGCTTTCACAGGATCATCCAGCCACTAGCTGTGCTTGGTTTTCTGTGATGAGAACACACATGAACAGTTTAATGCGCCTGCCACAGACTATTTGTGTTTAATGTACCTTTGAAACATACTGCATGATTCATTCATAGTCAACACATTCATGTGGACTTTCTTCTGGATCTTTTATTACCTGAATCTGGTACATCTCAAAGGACAAATGTCATGTGACACTTCCATTCAGAACTGAAGGTATGGGGGTAACTGGATCTCTTGTGTAGGTCCTTGCTTCTTTGTATGGCAAAATGGTCATTTAAAGAATTTCAATTATATCCTTACCTTTCACAAAAACTTCTTCTGTGTTACCCCATATAATGATATCATCAATGTATTGCAGGTGTTCTGGAGCTCCACCTTTCTCTAGTGCAGTATGGATCAGTCCATGACAAATGGTAGGGCTGTGCTTCCACCCCTTGGGCAGTTGATTCCAGCACCGATAGCTTTTAGATAAACAGTGAGAAGAAGTAAACAATAACATAATGCGCATGGCACATAAGGGAACAGTACAGCATTTAACTCTGAAATAAACCCTAAAAAGACACAAAATAATACTGCTTTCAGAAGCAGTATTATTTAAATGGTCTGGTTTAATCTCCAGTCCTTAAAGAAAAAAAAATGATAGTCCTCAGGAAAAAAAAGTGATACTCTCAACTGAGCAAACTGGAATTTTGAACTATTTGGGCAATCAGAGCTCTGATCAAGCCCCACATTGGGTGCCAATAAATCTGTCAAGATTTGGGATAAGGGCAGCCCACTAGACCTATAACAGATACTCTCTGTTAACTACTCTTCTTCCCCAAAGGGGAAGGGAATAAAGGAGATAGTTATTGATTAGAAAAGGAAACTAGAACAGCTTTAAATAAAATAATAAAAATAGAATACATACAAATATATACTCAACTAGTATCAAACCCAACCCACATTCCTGATGGCAATTATGTCACTGTCACCACTGATGCTTTCGAGCAGGCACTGGGGAAGTTGCAGACTGGACTCAGCAGCAGACAGGAACCAGAACTGAGCTGAAAAGTAAAATCACTGAACAGAATTGTTCTGTTCTAACTCAAACTAGGACAGCCCAGCACCCAGGAGGTTCTCAAGTGACTGCCTTCAAGCTGGCAGAAACAGGCGTGTGTACGCTGATTACACAGTGGTCTTCTATAAAATAAATTCTCACAATAAGCTTCCTATTAGTCAAGATTTTGTTATCTCAGAAGTCATACAGAATTGTCATCATTCTAGACACCAGACGGATTACTGTGAGTGGGTAGAATAGGGACAAAACAGCTAGAATAAAACTAGCTAGAATGAACTTTGCAAGCCAGACATATTTGGCAACTGTACATTTGTGCTTTTAATATTTGTTAGGAACGCAGTTCAGCCTTCTACTAAAAGTTGGCAGTTTGATATGTGGAGTCTCGTAACAGCTTTACTCATGACCCAACTGCTTTAGTCATGCAACAAGTTTAGATTCACAACTTCTGTTGCTCATTTTGTTTTGTTTTGACAGCAATGTAAAGAACATGTATAGCCTCAAAGATATCCTTCTCCTCTCATTGCCTCTGTAGTTGCCTTTGTCAGGAAAGCACAAGAACCCTGCAACTTCATCACGTGTTGAGTTCTTTTTGTGCGTTGAGTCCTTCAAATCATTGTTACAACTACACTTGACAGGAAATTAGGAGGTGCGAAGTTGACTATCAGGGATTTGTCCTCTTAGGTTACAGGAATCCTCATCTGCTAAAATCTCTATTGACCAACATCATTACCACTACTAGTTCTTTTCCTCTGTACAAGTTAAATGACTGTCCAGTGCCTGCCATTTATTTTAACACCTTAGGAAGTCATTATCATGATTCCAGTTCTCACTTCGAGTACAAGCAAGAAACCAATTCAGACAGGTGATGGAAGCCAGACAAGAATTCCACTAAATCAAAGATGCTTCCACTGCATGATGTTGAAAAGCAGAAAAAGGTTATCTATGATCATATTTGCCCTAATGTGCAGAAGAATTACAACACTGTAAGAAAAGAATTTCAGGACAAAGCATATTGTTATGTCAGAGGGAAGGGAAGGGAAGGGAAGGGAAGGGAAGGGAAGGGAAGGGAAGGGAAGGGAAGGGAAGGGAAGGGAAGG
>WTSP01009004.1:20176-61886 GCA_025331215.1 Actenoides lindsayi
AAGGGAAGGGAAGGGAAGGGAAGGGAAGGGAAGGGAAGGGAAGGGAAGGGAAGGGAAGGGAAGGGAAGGGAAAAAAATGATAAAAGCTTTGGTATTATATTATTCATTGAAAGTAGGTGAATAAGTGTCTGACAGTATAACTCTGTATATTGCAAAACTAAGTAATTACAAAAAACCACAAGCACTTTGTGAAACAGTTCACAGAAGAAGTGTTTGATTTTATTAAAAAGGCATTATTGATAATGACTTCAGGCATCACATAGCTTTCAGGCCAGAATAAAGTAGTAAAAGTGTCACCTAGGAAATTAAGAGGTAGCTTGATTTAATAACAAAGTATCAATACAATACATAATTGACAGTGCAGTCTGTGGCCAAGATAGACAACTCTGAGAAAAGATGGCCTTCCAAACTCAAGCCAGTCAGCAAAAGTCAACAAACTTTTGTGCCTTCATGTCCCTCACCCCACAGCCCTACCTCCTTTTTCAGACTGAATCCAGATGTGCAAAGTGTGCTTAAAACAGTAAAATGTTTTGTTTGGTTTTTGATTTTTTATTTTTTTTTTTTAAATTTGGTTGTCCCTCCTACCAATTCTTTTGGATTCACTCCTTTTGTGGGAAACCTACTATTGAGGCAATTGTGACAGATGTGCAAAATGCTGTATATGCAGGGCAGGTACCTGGCGTTAGGCATGACCTAACTCATCCAGGTGTTTTCTGCCTGTGTCGCTAGATGTTAGCATGTCCTTTCAGTGGATGCTGATAGACTGTCTCCAAAACCAACACTTTCTATAGGAGAGACTGTACTCAAGGTTCAGGCAGCTACTGGTGGATGAAAGAAATTTCTCCCCAGGAAGTACCACACCTTCTAGAAGGAAAGCTGGGGTAGAAGTTGAGGAGTTGCTCACCATGAGACAACCTAGTTCACACAGGCCACTGAGATGGACCTCTCCATCCCTGTGAGATGCTGTACCCACCTACTAGCAGTGGCTGCAGTGTAGTGGGGAGACAACCTCAGAGTGGACAGGGTTGATAGCCTGTTTCATCAGGTCTGTAGGAGACACAACCAGGTTCATACAAAGCAGGCAAATAAGGCATGACCAAGTCTTGAGAAGGGTGCATGATTAGAAATGCAAGGTTGAGTGGAACAAGCTGTGCTAGAATAAATGGTGGACACAATACTTGTGCATGGTTTTTAAACTCAAGTCTAGGCACAGGCAGCATTTGCTAAGGGCAGTGTAGATACAGCTTCCAACACCATCTAGAGTTCACAGAGTACCTAACCTATTTTTATTCTACATGAATTTAATTATACATTGACATTACAGGTTTTCAAAACTGCAATTTTATGATTCATCTTCATCTAGATTGAAAGTTATAATAGCAAATCTTTTTAATTAGCACAGTTTGTTTGCACTAAAGAAGTGGGAACAGTCATGTGAAGGAATCTACCAGCACAGTATGGGATTTTTCCCACATTCATGCCAATTCACACAGATGTATCAGTCCTGTGCTACCCATTAACATTTTAAGTGACAGAAGATATAATTTGCTGACATACAGAGAATACATAATTAAACAGCCGTCTAGTAAAAGAAACAGCTCACTGAAGAACACGTTGAAAGTAAACTGCTAATAAGTACATTTGGAAGCATACAGTAGTGTATTAACTCATTTATGTGATCCAGAGGGAACTATTATTTGCCATAATGAGATACCTCTGGGGTTTTTTGTTTGTTTTGATTTACCTGGCACACTACTCCAATCAAATGGTGTTAAGGACGATTTCAGAATATAAATTCCTGACAAATTAAATTAAATTAAATTAAATCATGAACTTAACCACACATTTATTAAAGTTCTGTCTGCAGTGCCTCAGCACTGCAAGCTGGGAAGACAAAATCATATTCCTTCTCATATGGTTTCTGCTGGGAGGCTGTGGATACAGTTATTAGGGGTTGGGGGATGCATGGGAATCAATGCTGTAATGAAATCCACATATTTATTATGAGCAGAGAAAAGAAGAATATACATTACATTTTTTACATTGAGGAATAACTGAATGCAAATAGTAAATTCCATTTGCAGTGTTTTCCATTAGAAACTCAGCATTTCCCTCAGATATTTCTCTATACCTAAAGGAGCTGCTGTCAGCTATTGTAAGCTGCAGAGGAGCATATGATATAGGTAAGCATATTTTTATATGCCAGATAGCTGGGAAAAGTTGCTGTAGTATATAATTCTGCAAAATATTTTAAATGTAAGCATACATTCTTATTTATAGACATGCAAAAAACCTTCTGTTCAGCAATGTACCTTAAGTACTGTTGAAAGACTTTCATACACATAGTTGCTTTTCTGCTTTGAACACTGCATGCGTTCTCCAGCAGTAAGCCAGGTTCCACCTTACTGAAAGAGCAAACATCCTGTCGATACAAACCAGCTTCAGTACCGAAGAGGAAAGTCCTCAACTGACAACCAAAGTTAAACAGTTTCCTGCTACAAATGCAGAATACTCATTAAAATAATGGTTGAGTATTGTTGTAATTCACAGCCAGACAGAGCAGAACAGCACAATGTACCTGAGGTAGCCACAGACACCAGAAATGATGATCATTTCTCAGTGATCTTCCACCCAAAAAAAGTGATGAGTGAGATTGTGGGCACTTCCCATTTTCCATATTTATATATCATGAAAACACCTGCAATTTAAATAAAAATTTTACTAATATATTTTTCCTGTGCTCAGTCTATGTTTAAGAATCTACCCAAGCCAGCTGGTATTTCTAAATCTTAGTGACATTTTCTAACACATTTCCATTCAAAAGGATTAACTGCAAAGTATCTGAGAAGCATGTTACAGACATGAGCAGTAAGTTACCAGTTAGAGGCACGTGTTTAGAAAGAATTATAAATAACAATAAACAATGTATTGGATTTCATAAGATATCTTGATATAAAATGTCACTGAAGTGGGTCCAATCTTTTATCTTTTTCTGATAGCTATAGATATTTAGGAATATTCTCCTCTCTTTCCTTCATTTCCTCCTGATTGATACAGAATTAAATCTTACAAACAAAAGCAGCATGACTTGTAAAACAATGTTTATTATTCACAAGAATATTGTCCCCTCACACAATATGTATCCATTTTTTGATGTGTAAATCATGAGCTTTTGAGGTTTGAACATCACTGTAGAAAGACAAGAACCTAAGTATCTATAAACTTTCTGTCAATGTATGCAAATTCTCTTCAACTTGGCCCTTGCAGAAGTATTTGCACATGTTCAAAACAAAAACAAACCTATCATATCAGTCTAGCCCAGTGCTCTCCAGGCAGAGCTCTGAAGGGTGAGGTAGTGAATAACCATTCTGTACGTATCCACCACATCAATACTGTGGCCTGCTGAAGTAGCAATATTCTGGTGGAGTTAGAACAAGACAAAATAGGTGAAGCATAGGAAAAAATGTCAGAAGCCTTCACTGAAAAGCTAAAGGCAGAGGAGACTGCATGACACTAATAAAAAATGAGATTCAAATATGTTCAGCATCAGAGGACATTTGCAAACACTTCTATGCTACAAAATATATGGCTCAGGTTCATCTCGCTTTGAAACACAGCTTCCTTTGTGTTTCCTGCCATTACTGCAAATTTTATTGCTCATACAGCAGATTATATTCACCTGGAGAAATCAGAAAGCATCTTGGAATAAGTGGTCATAGCAAAAGAAAGCTGCCATGAGAAAGAAGCATTAAAAAGAGATTTTAAGATACTTTTTCTTTTCTCCTTTTCCTGTACAGTCTCAGCTAAACTGGGATTAATCTTTCTTTTCCATTCTGCAATTATATCCCTCTGTTCCACTGAGAGGGATGCACAAGCTGTTTTTTTCTGGGTTGTGAAGAAAATATCATCATAAAAAAAGTGGAAAAGAAAGGAGCTTATGCAAAGAGCAATGAGGTATAACATCCACTTCTTTTTTTTTGTGGAAAAAACCCAAACTGTACAAGCAACAAAGAACAAACTTTTTGAAGAAGGGAAAAAGAATCAGCATCTTAATTGTAGAAATTTTCATTTCAAAGGTGAGCAAAATAGGCTTAATGGGAAAAAAACCAAACATGTATCCATAAAAACTACACAAACTTCAGAGGCAATTTTCAAGAACAGCAGTTCTTGAAACTGTAACATCCACCATTTAAGACTGAGACTCCTTTACCATATCTTCTCACATCATAAATTTATTATGGTTCTTCTGATACAGGTAAAAAGCCATACAGGACACAGAGAAGTATTAGCGAGGTCATTGCAGGAGTGTCTCTACAATGGAGTTCCTGTTGGTTGAATTAAACTAGCTTAACCTGTATTTGAGCTCTTACATCATACCAAAACTGTCTGTACCTGTTTGCCCTAAGCTTGTAAATTTATGAAAACATCAGCCATAATAACAAATCCATGGCTTCACAAGTCTTCTAGGAACACATGTTCATAACAGGACTTTTCAAGTGAATCTTTAGAATGCAGTTCATCTGGGCTTCAGCTAAAGGTAGCGTATACCCGCAGTCAGTCATTTTGAATTCCCATAGTAATTTAAAAATAAATTTTATACGGCTACTGTTTAAGTACTATGGATCCAGTTTCTGGGAATTAACTACCAGCTTAGATGAATGCATGAATCATTATGTCCACAAAACAATTGATTCTCCCCAAAATCTCCTTTTCCTTGTCATTATTAACAGGAGAACACATGCTTATCAAAGTAAATAAAGGAATTAATCACAATTCAGCCAAAATTTGTAGAGTGGGGGGTTTTGTTTGTTTGACTGTGGCCTTTCAAGTACTTGTTTCATAAGAATTTGGTCAAAATTGTTGTTAGTTATACAAGGTAATGGTCATCTATGCAGCCACTTGATGAAGTTGGGGTGAAATGATATCATGACCTGACTTTGGACACTTCTACATACATATTATATGTATATGGCGATATCATAATATGGTTTTAATGTAATTCATTACAAACATAAGAAATATTAGTTCTGCATATATCTATTCCTGTTGGCAATCCAATCCCTATTTCGGTCTGAGGAATGGCTTGGAAAATGGATGGGCAGGAGTAGGCTGCTTCCATCAAGGAAATATATTTCTGCCCACTTCCCCAAGGGCTCCTCAGATCTGGTTTGTACCTCACAAGTTTTACCAAGAGGACAGGACTAGGAATCATGACCAGACTGATGCCCTCTTAGGCTAGTATGTGCTACATACAAATCTAGTTGAAGAGCATCAAGAGGATGTCTTCCTTCTACTAAACCGCACAAACCACTTCCCAACACCTTTAACAAAATTAAGAACTGTAAAGACCAAAAAATCACAGCTATAGTGTGTCACAGGAAATTATATAGAGACATCAATACCGCAGCTGATGCCACAGATCTCTAAGTTATTGCTATTATAAATCAAGCTGTAACCACTGTAGTGGTTAGACACATGTTTTTACTGTGAGTTTAGTGCATTTTTCTTGTGCTTTGGTTTCGGTAGGCCAGCAGTTTGCATGCATTATTACAAAATAGTATTTGATGTTCCATAGTTGAGATTGAGCTAGATAAATTTCATCTGCACTTTTATCACATTAGTTATCCAATCCAGAGAATAATGGGGCTGAACTTGCCACAGAAGGGTGCTCAGGTGACAGGTGAATACAACAAACAACAGTTTGGTAATTTTTAGGTGACAAAGCCATATTGTCCTATCTACCTTCCAGTAATTGAAGAAGACTTTAGGACTATTGTTTTGCTCCCAAATTGTTATGGGAAGACTTGTGTTGGTCTGTGTGATTTTCCTGTATCATGACATAGATTTATAGTTCTCACAACCTATGAAATTTATGTTTCTTAGCATAGACTCAACTTGGTATAGATAAGATACCTTCTTGTCTAAACAGTCTATGCCTGTAATGTGAAGAGATGCCTTAAATAGTATTAGCAGAAAAAAAAGGTCTGGGATCTACACTTATTTCCCACCTGCTCTACAGGTGGGAAACAGCAGAAGTTAGGAGCCCAGGTCACAGGCTAGTGCTTTGTTCAGCACTTTTCTAGCAGAGTGAGGCTCCTAATACAAATAATAAGTAGGAAATACTACAGTGTATGGGGTATTGACAGACTTTTAAAAGTTTCTTTTTTTAGGCTGTTTTATAAGCTAAGGCTTAATAAGACTCCTAGCTTAAGCTTTATTATCTCCTTTTGACCTGAATGAGACAAAAGGAAATGTTCATAAGCAACAGGAAACACTAGAAGTGAACTTTTCACTTACACATTAGAGAGGATCCCAGAATGAGACCTAACTAGCTTAGGTAACTACAGACAGAAAAATAAGCCTCAAGGTTAGAGTTAGCTTGCTTATGAACAGTTTGACAATTTAGTCACACCCACTTATACCTGTAGTGATGAAGCTCTCCATTAGTGGTCAGGTAATAAAGATGAGCTGTGCTCAGGCACAGCATTCCTGTGGCCCTGGACTCACGGTTGATTATGCTGAGGCTCCTGCCCTTGCTGCCTTCCAGCTTAGCAAATCCAACAGCTTGGGTGAGATTCTGTACTAGTAGCCTGGACACGTTAGTGTTTCTCAGTGTTGTAAAGCTTGTAAGGATTCCAACATGAATATGCTTATGTTAGTGTGTTAAGTGTGCACATGATACTACCTTGAGAATTTCTTTAATGCAATCTTGGCTTTACAATACTTCAATTTGCCATTTTCAATGATGTAACTTTTTCCATAAATTTCAGTTCTATGGGATACTTGGAGGAAAAGGGACATTGATTCCTTTAGTTTTGGAGCTCATATCTGGGATCAGCACAATGTTTCAACTTTGGCAAATAAAGATGGCTGGACATAAGTTAATAAAAGCCTGGGGACCACAAAAAAGAAGTCTAGGTCTTTAAAGAAGCTGTTTAGCAGTCATGAGACAAAAAAACCCTTGAATGTCACAACTGTGAACATGAATCTGAAACTATAGGCTCATAAATTCTTTTGGGAAGGTTCTCTGAAGAAAATGAGTGATATGTAGGTAACTTCAAGCATAAAAGTGGGTTGGTTTTTTTTAATTGGTTTAAACAAAAAACTAATACAGACAGCATTTCCTTGCTTTTAATGATCATATTCAAGCAGAACTCATCTGCCCTGAATTTAATTTTTAAGAAAGATTGTTTCAGTACATAGATTTCCTCCATAATGATTCCCTCTACCAATAAAGCAGGAGTTTATTACATTTCCATAATTCACTTGGGAGGACTGTGAAAGTGTTTTTTTTCTTTCATAATACAGTTGTACCTACTTCTAATAACTTGCAAAACAGCTATACTCTAGATACACTGGAGTTCACATGAGTTTCCCCAAATTGGCTTTCCTGACAGAAGTCTCAAATGGGTCTATCCAAAATAAATACTGTTTACAATGAGTTTCTATATTTCATAGAAAATGAAATCTTATTTTCTGTTTATGCAAAAATCTCACTTGCACGACAAAGATGGAGATAAACAGTGTTAATCAATAAGAAGATTACTTGTTTTCCATAAAGGCATCTCCATTCCTAATTGTATTTTGAAACATGAAAAAATATGATGGGAGTTTTCTCTCCCAAATCTAAATATTCATCATTTTCAAAAGTCAATTTATTATATATTGAGAGGTTTTGCATTTCAGCCATCAGACATGTCTAGATTCCAGTTGTAATATTATCTCCATTTTTGAAACAGGTGCTCATGACTTTAGTCCATCACCTCCACATCCAGGGAGGATGAACGTGACAGTGATTACCATTTCAGAGAGACTGGCCTTTTATCTCTGCTCACAGCACTGGAACTCAAATCCCTAATAACTTCTAATCTCTTGTCCACTGGTCATTGCAGAACAAAGTTATGAAATCACCATCCTCTCTGGAAAAAAACCACTCAACCAAAACCACCCACACCATACAGTATGAGTCCTTTGTACTGCAATATCTTCTCAGATAACACCTTTTCAATGAAAGTATAACTGTCTTGTAGCCTTACCAGCTTTGTCTCCCCCCACTTATCTCATGTAGCATGCTAACCCACTCATCGGCACCCTTCCCTCATTCCTGCCACCACTGCCAGCATATAGGTCTATCTGATTTTCCCATGCTCGTATGCCCTTTCTACTCCACACCACCAATAAAAGAGACCCTGAATGTTTTGAAGAGAAAACAAACAAACAATAACAAACAAAAAAAGTAAAACCAAAACCAACCAAACAAAAAAACCAACACAAAACCAAACCAAGCCAAAATCAACAACAACAACAACAACAACAACAAAGAGTGGGGGAAAAAATGTCTTTAATTGACACAAGGGGAGTACAGAGCAATGAGCTGATCATGCCCTTAAACTCATTCCTTTTCCTGGACAGGCAGGCAGTCCCGTGTACCTTTGCAGGGAGGAAAAGAAGGCAGCTAGTGCTGTCAGAGCTAAATACTGTGTAAGCAAACACTAAATACTGTGTAAGCTTCCCAGAGGAAGCATGAGTGTGGTGCACTTGCAGTCGGGAGGTGCATGGGCTGTAGAGGAAGTGTGGCTACAGCCCTGCCCTTCCCAGCCCTGCGCAACTGTGGTGAGCTCAGCTCCCTGAGGTCAGGCAGTCCTGCCCTTCCTCCTCTGCCTGTCCATGGAAGCAGCATAGTGGGGCTGGAAAGGTGTGCTCAGGCCTACTGTGGCCATCCCTTGGTGAGTGAGGGCCTGGCTGCACACCTTGGTTTTGGAAAGCATGCGGGGGAAGCTGCCTGGCATGAAATTTCACCATAGCTGGCAAGGGACTGCCTGCCAAGCCAGCCACGCTGGGATGGGATGTCTCAGGCAGTAGGTCCCAATTGGGACACTTACCTTTAGATATCTACCAGAGCCCTAAACATATTATGGCTGTTGAATACGCTGCAAACACAAGCAATGGAGCAATACATATCACCTACTGGCTTCTCACCTCAGTACTTCTGGTAGCGTGGAACGTGAACTAGGTATCTAAACTTCTAATCACAGATTTCCCAAACTCGAAATGAGTCCTCTGCTTCACTTCCCTGTTTCATCCACCTTATGCTCTTATATCGTCCCTCTCCTTGTGGTATCTTGCAATTTGTAACACCCCATGGAAGTCGAGGCATGAAAAAGTAAAGCAAACAAAGTTGTGGCAAGGCAAGTGCCACAGTTAACGCATGGCTCCGAGGACTGTCATTTAGCCACTGAAAGCTTTCCAGGCTGGAGTCTGTTCAGAGCAGCCAGGTCCTTCAGATGTTGGGCAAGACCTAACATAAACAATTAACCAGATTTTTTTAGATATTTATGAGAGTCCAGAGTAATGGAGGCTGATGTTCCAAGTACAATTTATGTTTTTCATATTACCTGTCTTCAGATGGAGTCACAAGCTTCCAGAGCTTCCCACAGGGAAGACAATTTCCACAGAGCAGCATATTTATCTGCTTTCACATTTGTTTCACTTCCCAAGGAACAGGCTGTATCTAACCCCGATAAAATTTTGGCTGAGGAAAAATATGTGTACTCAAACTGATCCCATAGGTCATTATGATAGAGAATAAAGGAATGTGCCTTCATAACAAGCTTGCGCAAGACACGTGGAAATTCAGGACTGTCCGAGCACATCTACACGCACAGCTGCAGGTGCACAGCAGTAGGGATATGTATCTTGCTGCTCTCACCTGCAGCACAGGTAACAAGAGCAAGGAAAGTGCGGCCACAATGCACTCCCACACAGCTTTGCAAGCTAAGCAGAGTGCATATTTCTAGTGCTGGAGTTGTTTTCCTTATCACCAGTTAGCTGGTGCCTTAGTCTTCCAGAACTGTCACAGCCCCCTCACCCTCACTTTTTAGGTCTGCTTCTACTTGCTTCTGCTAGCTATTATTAACCTGCTACGGGGATGCCTAGCTCTCCTGAAATTCCTTCTGCCATATTTTTTTAGTACTAAAATGTTCACTGTCACTGTGTTACCTTCCAACATTCCAGCTCCTGCTATTTGAGGTAGAATCAAGATGTTTCTTCATTAAATCTACCAAGGAACTAATTTATTTTAGATTGTTTTCTATTGTATTTTACACTGCTGCCTTGAGCCATCTGGATGATAATTAGTAATATAAATAATTGCTCCAATTGTTAGCACTGGTGACCTTTGCTAAAATGCAGCATGAGGAGAAAAGTATAGTTAGGCTGCTTTGATTATAGTAATAGTCATCAAGGAGGTCTCAGTGGGACAGAAAATGTGGAGCTATATTGTCTGGTAGTTTGAACAAAGAGGTAGAGGAGAAGCAGCAAGAAGAGGAGGAGGATTTGGTGCATATTCCACTCCTACCTCTGTATCTCATGACACTATCATGTAAAATCTAACAGCGTTAGTGAGACATAAAGCCAAGATAGACATCTGGCCTGGCCAAGCACAACATTCTTACGTGGTATGGAGAGCTAGAAGACATTTCTAAAATGTTCTGTGATCCTCAAATAGGCTACTAGCTTCCCAGTAGTGTTTTGCAGTATTTATTTTCCTTGGATTGAGCCTCTGAGAACTGTACACTGTTACTAACCACTTGAGTCTTGCCAAGCTTATTCCAAGTGTTTGGATTTATCACAATGCTCAGGAAAGTGACTGAATAGGCAAGTGATCTTCCGCCTCTGGGTACGATAGCCTTAGTTTGTGCAACGTGCAGTATTCCCCCTTTCCTTCTTCTGATTGCAAACTCCATGCTGAGTGGCTGGTTGGGGAGCTGAGTGCAGAGAGAACAGCAGATTTCCCTACTATATCCACCTGTATTTGCCCTTCTTTGGGGGTGAATGTTGTATCCTGTCTTAATCTCAGTCAGAGAATATCCTGGAAAACACCAGAGAGTGAAGATTAGCAAAACAAGAGCCCATTATGGCAGGCTTCTCAGGCAGAGAAGCTGCTCAGCTCCCTGGAGAACTTTATAATTTGCCATCCAGTTATTCTCCAGTCCTCAGTCAACTTCAGCCCCTTGGTTTCCCTAGGGACTATTGTAGTGAT
This sequence comes from Actenoides lindsayi, assembly GCA_025331215.1. Classification (NCBI taxonomy): domain Eukaryota; kingdom Metazoa; phylum Chordata; class Aves; order Coraciiformes; family Alcedinidae; genus Actenoides; species Actenoides lindsayi. The sequence goes on from WTSP01009004.1 coordinate 31,218, forward strand.
TAGCGCAATGTAGACTACTGCCATTATCAACCTATATCCAAAGGCTTCTGGTGCAGAATTTAGGTGTCAGACTAGCAGTGTACTGGGTGCAATACAGTAAAGAGGCTAATTAGGGATTTTTACTGAAGGGTGAAAATTCCCTCTGCTCCTGTTGAGATGCACCAGTTTTGTTGCTACTAGTGACATCGCTGCTGGAAACAGTATAGAAGAGGAACAGCAAGTGGGCACCACATGGCATGGCACAGCAGCCACCCAGGACTGCTCTTGCCAAGGATTGGCAATAAAGCTTGGAACCACCTCAGCACACACAAGGGTGTATTCATGAAAAAAATATCATCTCATTGTGGTGAGTAGATTCTGCTTTCCTACCATCTGCTAGTTGTGTATTTATTGTACAGTGAAGACTGAAATGTATTAGAATGAGTAAGCAAAAGACCAAGCCATATGGTTTCCAATAGTCCTGTGAATTACCTGCAAGCTCATCAGGAATCACTCAACCATCTGGCCAAACTGTAAGACCTCAAGGAGCCAGTGACACTTCTGCAGAGACAATTTCATCTCTCATTCCCTTTCCTGGGTGTTCCTTGAGCTTTGAAGGAAGTCAGCATTTATTTCTTCAGTGTTGAGGCATCTCACACTTCAGAGCCACAGCTAATCACTACTGCAGAGCAGAGGGCATAACAGACAGCCATATACAGCACTAGGCAATGGAGGGCAGAGTAGGTTTGTCATCTCCTTGTTTGCCTAAAACCCCTTATCACAAAGCATCTGGCATGCACAGTAGCATTGCCACAAAGCTGGTCCCAGCTGGTATGCCAGAGTCCACATTTCAATGGGAATCATACAATCATTTTGTGTTGGAAAAGATCTTTAAAATCATCAAGTATAACCATTAATCCCTCAGTGCTAGGTCATGTCCCTCAGCACCACATCTATCCTCATTTCCTCTCTCCTGGATTCTTCCTAGTCCTCATTTTCTGGGTACTTTGGATCCCACGACAGACAGTCGGCACCTGCTGGGCACAGTGACAGTACATCCCTCTGGATGAAACAGCACAAGCCTTTTTTGAAGTTAATCTTCAGTAAAAATATATGAATTGCCAAGAGAGGGATGGAGACAGGCAGCCTCATGGGTCTGGTTGAAAGAGGCAGATGTGAAGACCTCTAAATAACATATTTGAATTTGGGTCCTTTCATTAATCAAAGGCCTTTGTTGTCTTTTTACCTGCTTAGAAGGCAGCAGAAAGGAGGAATTGTTGTCAGGCTGTTCTGTGGCAGGCAGGATTCCCCATTAATCACTTAATACTGGCTCCTGACAATCTCAGACAAAAAGATCCAACTCAGAACTATCATGACAGTTAGAAGCCACTTGTAAATTAATGCAGATAACCTCAGAAGACTATGTCTGGCTAATACAAATGTGTCGAGTGACTTGCAAAATGAAAAAAGAAAAGAAAAAACATAATCAATAATTCAGAAAATTTTCTGAATGAGATATTATATGATGCAATGTGCTCCAAACCCTCAGCTATCATATATTCTCTGCTTCCAGCTCATTGAAGCAAGTTAAACAGTTTTTTCTCCCCTTTGATGCATAAACAAACAGATAATCTCACTGAAGTAGCATGGCATGATAACATGTATTGATGATACTGGACATGTGCAGCCTTATTTTATTTATCTATTACCATTAGCAAGGGTCCTTAGTGACATTTTGTAATATCGAAATGAAGTCCCCATTCTTACTCAGGACACAGCACTGTATACTTACACTGGTATATAAATCCATCCGTGTAATGTAATGTGAGAAAATTTGTTTCAAATATTTCATGCTATACATGTAGCAAAAGCTATCAACTGTCTTACTTTTCCCCCAGTCCTTATCCATTAACCCCACAGGAATATTTTCTGAAACTTAATTAAAAATCCATAATTAACTGTCTCATTTTGCAATATGTGCTTTCCTATTACCACTCCTACTCATAAACTCTTCAGTGAAATGAGTACAGTGCTGTCAGCAGAATTAAGAAAAACCTGTGAATGCTGTGCCATGGAGAGGGCTACCTGATTGGTAGGATTTTCCCCCAGTCACTACAGGACCTGTTCTAGCCTGTTCCATGTGAAAATATGCCCTCTTGACAATTTACGCTAACTCCTGATGTAACCCTGCAGGTAAGCAAAGCCTCTGTGGTTCTCCTCTGGTCTTAATACCTGTCCTTATCTCTGCATTTTTCAGTTCATTTGCAGTAAAAGGTGTTCAGTCAAAAGGCACTGCAAGTTCTGTTAAAACCAGCAAAGAGAAAATCCACAGGTTATAGTGGTCCCAACTTCATTACCAAATCACTGAGTATTTGGTGAATTATTAGTGACACCAAAGAAGGATCTGAAATATCCTGTCTCTTCAGATGTTTAGGTAGCCTGCTTCAGATCCCAGAGAGACCTCACTGCTCGAGGGAGAAAAGTTGAAATAAAGATTCATCTGGAAGTAGATGTCTCTATCAATATTTTTCCCCCACAAAAACCAAGAAGGATGGATGTATATTCAGGGTTTCCCTGCTTATAGAGCTAATCTCAACTATTGGAAATACTTGAAAGGAATTTTATCCCTCATCCTCCGTATTTTCCAGAAGAGTAATATCCTGGCCATTCAGTTTCCTAGAATGGAGCTCTTCCAATTGCTGTTTTTGATACTATAAATTAAATATTGTCTGGGTCAGCAAATGGAAGCATAACTTTTTGATCTAAGGATAAGACCCACATGAGGCATCAAGGAGATACAGGTTCCCAGTCCTGACCAGTTCCCATTCCTGACAAGCATCACACTTGCTCTGCCATGCTCAGTCATCAGATAAACATGAAAATGCAGTGCATAAAGAGGTATTTGAAAATGCTGCTTCAATGCAATTTATGTAAATCAGAATATTTCCTGATGGGACTGAAGGGCGAATTTCCATTTCTCCATTCCTCTTTTCTCACGGAGGTTCACAAATCCCTACATTAAACTTGAGCAACTCTTAAGCAAGAAGTAAAATTTCAAAGAGATTTACTCCTGTGCTTACTGCACATTGTTCATAAATGATTGCAATATCTTTTGATGATACTATGATCAAGCCATTTCCTCATTTTGAAACTGAACATTTACTGTATAGAAATTTTTAACTGGAACATAAAACAGAAATCTTCGGCAAAGCCTTCTGTTCCATGATTAATAGTCTACTGGATTCAGAAATACAGGTTTCAAAACACAGTCTGTTGGAGCTGGGTGAAAATGCAATTCTGTTTGCATTTCAAATCCTTTAAGTTATAATACCTATAATAGATATTGAAAAGTTACAGGATAAGCCTTATATTTTTCTCCTTGTCATTTTACAGATGATGTGTTACATATTCTACCCTCTCCATTTTAAAGAATGAGATTTTTGCACCTAGAAAGGACTAAATCAATGTGTAATTGACTTAATTTCAAAAGCAGATGATAAACAGTAGCCTGATAGTGCAGTTCTGCTCTGACAAGCTGCTGTATTAAACTGGTAATTGAACTTGACCACTTTGTGGTGTGTATTCAAAGCCACAGCAAAGCAGTGCCAACACTAAATACTTCCTGCTTCTTATTCCTGTTAGAGCAGTACAATTAATCTGGCCAAGTGAGAGGGAACTGTACTAATTTTTTTTTTTTTTTTTTTTTTCCCCCCCTGTATTTTACTTGAATGTCACTGAGATCAATGGAGTGGCTCAGCCATCACAGGAGGTCTGGTTGGAAGAGGTAACAGGCTCCTAAAGCTGACAGAGCTTTAAAAAAAAACCCCAAACTTCACTATGGTTACTGAAGTATACCACTGCCTTACCTCCCTGTAGCACCACAAAAGAGCAGCTATTATCTGTGAATCATTCCATTTACACTAGTGATGGTACCAGGTAATGGTACCAGGAAGCCCATATCAATCTACAGAGTGTGGGTCAAACAGTTTGAAGCATACAGTGAACTGAAGGAAATGGTAAAATACTTGATAACTAAGCACATGGCATGAGACAAAAACCTCATGATAACTATGTGACAACATAAACCAAAAGATTGTCTTATAAAGCAGACATAAAAGAAATTAAGGTGCACAGACAATCCTAATTCTGGCATTTTCTAGTTTTGTGAGTGCTTGACTACAATTTTAACAATGAATAACAACAACAACAAAAAAAAGACAATCAAGAATACTATCAACACTTAATCTAGAAGTTTGTTTACAGGGAAAGTTGTGCTTGTGAGAAAGTCATGCTGTAATCGAGAGAGGCAGGCTGGCCTGCTACTGAAGCACATTGTAGCAAGTCAGAGTTAAAACCCTGGCACAGATGCAGATTTCCGTATAACCTCAGATAGCTCATTTCCTGTGCTATAAAGCAGGAATAATGATATTTCCTAGGTATATGTGCAAACTAATTTTTACTTCCTGGGACATGAGATCTAGCAAAGGAAATGTTCCACTGGAAAAAAAACCAAACAAAAAACAACCTAATTAAATATTAATCGTCGTGTCACTAACAACACTACAATTTTTCCTACACATCCCATTTTCCCATCTTCTTAGTGCTTCTTGGAAATTTTGTGACTATTAAATACAGTGCAGTACATTAAATATGAAGCAGAAACAGGTACCTCATGGAAAAAAACATCCTCTGCTCAGAGCTGAAGTTAACAAATAAACAGAATTTACTATGCTACCAAAATATTTTAAATGATTAAGATTTCATATGCGCCCTTACGTTAACATTGGCTGCTCACATGAATATTGGATCATTACATTAACTCCTATTGGGAAAAGGCTACATTTCCCAAACACTAGCTTGTCTTTTCTAGTGATTTTGTTAAATGCATCCTGGTGAGAGCTGACTTCAGGGAAGAAACAGCCTTCTCTTACTGGAACCATATAAGCTTCCATCTGGCTAAACCTTTTGACTCTTCTCATCTGGATTGACAAACCAAATTCAGCTGAATGATATGTTAATTTATTTCATCTGGAAGAAAAAGAATAAAAGAAAGTGTTTTTTCACTTTGCAAGCCAATTTGTTTTTTCTTTTTTTTTTAAATAATAGCTCCTTTAACTTTCAGGGAAAAGTTCATTTTAAATGGAAATGTGACATTTTGGTTTGGGTTGAAAAGGTATTTAATGCAAATTGATTTTGTCTGGAGTTTTTTATTGCTTTTCTATTTCACTAAGAAGATAATATTTCATCTTGGTTTTTACCTCCAAATTGCTTTTTTGTATTCCAGAGTTGAACTGAAAGATCAGTGATTCTGAGCTCCAGTTTTACCAGGATTTAATCTCTTTTCCAGTCTGTTTTTAGCTCAGGGACTATTTTCCATAGTGTTTTTCCACAGTATTTTGCTAGCATTGTAAAATTTTGCACTTAATGCTTGATCAAACCCCTGTTTAAAGACTGATCTAAACATAGCATCCCTTAATCCAATCCATTCCCATTTTCCTTTCCTAAAATCAAAAAAACCCCAAACAGACAAACAAATCAACTTATTCTTTAGAAGAGTTTGTCGCTCTGTAAAACTCTTCCCAGTATCTGTCAAGAAATAAATGGTAAGACTTTGGTCATTATGGTCATTAAAATAGTGAGAAACCAAGCGAGCACTTTTTCCCTCTAAATGGACCAGAGGTGCCAAGGAAGGCTGAAATCCTCCAACACAGAAGAAGAATCCCCATATCTGTCCACTCTGCACTATTTCTCATTTAATGCTGGCACTGCAGCGTCCTAACATCCAAATGTTTCATAGCTGATAACACATGCACATCTTTTTCTAGTCATGGGATACTAACATATCCAAGTTTACTGCTTAACAGGATGACATTTCAACCAATGTTTTCTGACCTTCTACACCCTGAATACATATTGATTGAAACACAAGCTGTTAACGATCATATTAATGGGCATGAAAACATCCTCCAAACAGTCTGCAGGTTGTCTCTACAACCCTGTTTTCCTTTTCAATGCTTGCAGAGCTGTTAAACAAAGCTCTTTTTCTGGGTCCATGAGCACCTGTAGGTCTCATTTTAATTCTTAGTACAAACTGACTAAATAACTGATCAATACCAGCACGTGCGGAGAGGAAAAGACTTAACCATTTCCTCTTATTGAGGTATATTTTTTGACACTTAACACTGTAGTTCTTTGAAACTTTTTTCATCACTTGAGGGCATCCCCAGTGTACTCATTTTCCCATAATCTGGATGCTTGGTGGAAATTCACTACACATGTTAATAACAGGTAAGTCTGCCTAGACCAATATGCAGAGATCCACACAGTGGCGGAGCTAGTCATTGCTGAAAGTAAACAGCCTCAGGACCACAAATATGATAGCTTCCATCATTATTTATAGAAGGTACCTCAGTTTTCTTTGCCTTCACAGCTTCCTCTCACACATGAAAAAAACATACATCAGCAACTACCTTGCAGAGAGCTCAGATCACATTTACTGTAGGTGGTCCCCTTGCTAAAGATGTTAATGAGGAGATGACAAGCAGGGATAGGAAAGCCAGAGAGGGATGTATGATCGATGATGGGCAAGAGAATTTGCCAAGCATGGCCTGAACCTCTTTTGCTGTTGCATTAAATTGGCTTGTTTGAGACTTGACAGATAAGAGCTAATGAGGTTGGACTGCTTCATGCAGGATTTCAGGTAGGCATGGCTAATTTATATTAGCGCTCAGCCTGAGGGAGGGAGCTTCAGCCTACAGATAGAGAACCACCAATTTGAATAGATCAGAGCAAACTTAGCAAGCAGAAAACTTAAGTGACGAGAAGCAGAAATGAAATTATTAATTTGAAGTTATTAAGTTGTGAAAGATAAAATAGCTTTCAGCTAAAAAGGAACTCATATTTGCAGGGGGAGATAGTAAAAAATTTTCTTTTTTTTTTAATACAAGCCTAGACTTCAGGGGAATCCTTCCTCTTTTCCTTCCCCTGAAAAATCCTTCCCTCAAACAGTAAGACTGTGCTCTTTGTTATAAATCTTTCTCAGCAGGCAGCTGTGCAGAAAGGATTCAAGGAAAAAAGGTGACAGTTGCAGCCTATTTGTTTCTTTGTTATTTTGTTTGTTGTTGTTAATTTAACCTGACAAACTATGTTTAGTTTATCAAATTGAACTACATCAGAATAAGAAATGAAAATAAAACAGTATAATTGGCTCCACAGCATTCCCCTCAAGGTGGGCTTGCTCTAGGGAGGAGTCTGGTCTGAACAGTTGAGTAGGCTGTTGTCTTTGAGGCACTTGCCGGTTGGAGGGTGAAAAACTTAAGTGCAAATCTGACAGCACAACTTCTATCTTTCTGCACCTAAGGCTCATAGGAAATCTTATTGTTACCCAGGTAACGCTTATTTCCCTTGTAACAAAACGCACAATCATTGTTTGCTTGTGCTTCACCACTCAAAAACCTGCTGTTGTATTCATGCTGTGGAGGAGTATTGCTTATCCTGGTTCCAGCCTCTCCACACACCTTTACAGAGGTGACAATAATTGCTGGAGCTCTTGTTTTCCCTGCTGTAACACCTTAAATTCATCCTTAGGTCTGTAATGTGACATCAGGAAAATAACCTCATGAGGTTCCTGTCTGTCTTTAATGACTCTTTGCAAAACAGCCTCAGTTCATGTTCTGATTTTTTTCTTTTTCAATCCTTGCATTCCCAGCTTGTGCTCTAGAACATGCTAGGTACTTTCTTTCCCACAAACCCTCATAGGAAGAAGAGATTCAGTTAACAGTTGGACTTGATGATCTTAAAAGCTTCTTCCAATAAAAAGGATTCTGTGATTCTATGATTTGTAGGCCAAACTTTGTGAAGTTTTCTGTCTCCTTTTCTGCCCAGACACTTCTGCAAAGGAAACAATAATTAAGCTGCAATTGTTAGACCTGTACATAGTGCATGCAAGTGATTAATAACCAGCTGACTTTTTCCTTGCTGGATTAGCTCTGAGAGGTTAACAAGAGCAAATTGCAGTGTGCATGTCTTTATTTTCATTGATGCACTTGCAAAAGGATGAAATGCGCAGAAGTCCACATATGTTCACTGAGATAGGGGCTTATGGAAAAGCTTTTGTTCTGGGTGTGGGTTCTGTTGGTTTTGGTTTGGTTTTTTTTTTTTGGTGTGTGTGTTTTTGTTGTTGTTATTTATTTTGGTTTTCTTTTTGTTGTTTTGTTTTGTTTTTTCCCCCAGGAATCACAATATTAATGGTTTTCCTCATTTTGGTTGAATGAGAAAATCAGTTGTTCACCTCAACAATCATTGAAATTTCTGCTAAAAAGTAGAAGTAATCAATGTTTATAAATATCTAAAGGGTGGGTGTCAAGAGGATGGAGCCAGACTCTTTTCAGTGGTGCCCAGTAACAGGACAAGGGACAAAAGGCACAAATTGCAACACAGGAAGTTCCATGTCAACATTAGGAAAAACTTCTTTACTGTGAGGGTGATGGAGCACTGGAACAGGCTGCCCAGAGAGACTGTGGAGTTTCTTCTCTGGAGAGATTCAAAACTCACCTGGATGCGTTCCTGTGCAACCTGCTCTAGGTGAATCTGCTTTAGGAGGAGGATTAGACTAGATGGTCTCCAGAGGTCCCTTCCTAATACCACCATTCTGTGATTCTGTGACTATATTGTTCATTTTACAATCTTTTATTTTAAAATGATTCTCATTATTTTAAATGAGAGAAGGACTGCAGTTTTGGACCCCCTCCAGTTCACCTACTTAGCACACTGTGGTTTAGTTTAGTAGAGTTACTATCATAAACAAGTTCATCATATGCATGACCAAGACTCACAGTACCAATGTGCTTTGGAGCATAGTACAACCTTATTTTACAGCTTTATTCTTCTTGATCATATAATAATCTTTGGAAGGAAATAGTGGCACAGGTCCATTTAGCTAACTGCTTCAAGTCAAACCTATGGTGTCCATCCATCCTGTTTAAATTTTGTTCAGTAATAACATTTTCCAAAAAAACAGCAGGGTGCTTTGCCCAAGAAATGATACTGTCAAGGGAGCACCATCAAGAAAAACATCGGCACCTTGTGTCAGAAGGGGTGGAAGGGATGACCCAGAGGCAGCTTTCTACAGTGAGGTGAGTCTCCAGTGTCCTCTATGGAACTGATCTAAAGCTTTGCTGGAAGGCAGCTTGACATCTGCCAGCCCAAGCAATATACTGTGAAATCTGAGTGGGGTCTTCCTTCCTGCACTATTCAGTTTTAGTACGTTGGCTCTTAATTTATTATTTTTTAATGCATCTTTAATGTTTTTTCTACCGTGTAACAATTTGATTCAAAAACAGTTGGCGTTACATAAAACATCAAACTGTCCTGAGAAAATCATGTTTCAGCAAGAAGTGGAAACCTTACAGATTCTGGAGTGGAAAAAAAGTATTCCACAACTTGTCACACATCCATACCCTTGGGTTTTGGTTTTTTTCATTGCCTTTCTCTTCTAGGAAAACTTACTTGGGTCAGCTGGCTAGAGAAACCATCTTGCTGGAGGACTCTAAAGACAAAGTGGCCTGCTGTAGGCAATAGGCCACAGAGTCAGAGCAAATAGCTATAGCTAGATAAAGTCACACCCTGGCCATGAACAACAGGTGAACAAGCAGAATGAAACTATGCATAAACTAGAAAATGCAAATAACCATTTTTCCAAGTAAAAACAAGAGGGATACAGAGTAGCTAAGCAGGTCCGATTAAGAGACACATGCTTATAGGGGAAGACAGATAATTTGGAACTTGGGGTTGCACTTTGGATAACTCTGTCTTGACTTACACTATTAATACACAACAAGTAGCAAAAAACAGTATAGATCATGTAGCTTAAACAGCATATAAAGAGTAGAACAAAAATGGGATTTTTTTTTGCTCAGTCCTGAGATGGCTTTTTTTTTTCTCCTCAAAGTGAAGGGAAGGCTCAGCCATGAGAAGTCTCTGCGTACACTGTACAGAAGTACCAACCATGCTTGCAGGAATCTTTTGTCATCCCCATTTGCTGATGAAAGAACTGTAGTTCAAGAGTTTGCAGCCTCTGTGAGTGAACTATGATTGGCCTGTTGATGGAAAAACAACAAGGCAGAAGAGGAAATGGAGGCCTCATATTGAAGGTAGACAACATGGAAACAGCAAAAAAACTGCAAAAAGACATTCAAAAAGAATTCATAGTAAAAGACAACCCCAACCTGTCTATGATTCCCAAGGTCAAACAACTTCATCTTCTCCCTCCTCTCTGCATTAGTAACTTCTTCCAAACATCCTGGCAAGTAATTTCTATGGAGACAGACTAGGAAAGGGAGTTGGAGCTTCCTTGAAGCTTTGCTTCATGCTTTTCTACTGACTGGTCAGCAGATGCAGTAAAATGGCTCAGCATGAGTAGAGATACAGATGGAAGTTTATGCCTCTCTTTTGAAGTCAGCCCAGCACCACTGCTTTCCATGTTAAGACACCCAAAAAACACTGCAATCTGGATTGTCAACCAAAGAGAAAAGGTAGGAGGGACAAAAACAAGCACAAGGATCCAGCAACAGTGAGATTACCTTCAGTGTCCTGTTTTCCACAGGGATATGCAAAAGGGAAGATTAATTACAGCTCGTCTGCCCTTGCTGGATGATAAGACAACAGAGAGAGAAAAACAAACAACAAGAAAAGCATTTTTATCATCCAGAAGGTCTTTGTTGCAATTTTTTTTGCATTTTTGTAAAACATTACATCATAAAATAAAGACAATAGCAGCAAAACTTATCAAGATGGTACAAGCACATTCTGCTCTGTACCCTGTAATGACATCTATGAAATTATCCCTTTTCTGAAAATGACTTTCTAAAGCACCATAAAATCTTACAGAGAGAGAGAGAGGAGAAAAAAAAAAAAGAGGGAGAGAGGTAAGAGGGATAATAGAACATCCTTGCAAGTGGATTTACTGTTCGCTTATAATTTGAAGTTAATCAGGAAAAATAGTAGATCAGCATCCCACTGAAATGTTTCCCCAAACTTTAAGAAAGTTTTTTTATTCAAATGCAAGTCTGAAAATTACTAATCATGGTTACTCAGCTCTGTCCAAAACGTCCAAATCAAATTCTACTAGAACTTAGGAAAAAACCCAACAGTCTAAAACTACACGGGAACACTGGTATGAATAAATTCAAATCTTTGGGAAGCTGTGATCCAGACACAAATCTTGCCTTGTTCTAATTATAGCAACTACATGACTCCCAGATCTAAGAAACTGCTAAATAGTAGGCTGAAAGCTGGTATATTTGGCTTACATCTCACAATAGGCACTGTAAGCTTTCCCTTTTAAGCAACGAGCTCTCACAAGGAAAAAAGAGTGTGTGGGTGGAATATATCTGGGAAAATAAAATATTCTCTCTCATATGCCAAATATCACCTGCCTCTGATTTGCTCGCAAGGAGTTCAGCCAAGGAAAGCAAATCCTATTTGCCTCAAAAGGCCACCTGATAGAGAAATGTTTGTGTTCCTCTGAAAGCAGCAGCACTAGTATCTTCTGGTGATAGGACTCAGCTCAGACACGAACTGTCACCAGAGATGAGGAAGCACGGAAGTTCACACCTACCTGCATGGAGGGGGAAGAGGCATCACCACTAAATCTGTTTGCAAGGACCAATTACACGTGTCATATGAAGGGTGGGCATGTGCAGGTGTTCGCATGGGGCCTTTTTTCAACCAGTTCCTGAGAACTCACCAGTGTTGTGGATAAGACCTGCCTTTGGAGTGGCCTTCTCAACACAGTATGATTCGGCGCACAGATCATGTGCTGGCTGCATCAGGACACCCCTACATTTGGAACTGCTTCCTCAATGTTTTATTTCAAAAGCATGAGTCAACAGAGTCTAACATCATTATGTACTTCAGGTGTACTGTCAGGAGGAAAAAAATACAGTCCAAATGCGCAATAGTATTAAAAGGGTTACCTGCTACTGCTGGCAAAGGAGATGGGGACCTCAGGAAGAATTAGGCAACATAAAGGAATTTTCAGATATGAATTCTTTGGATGATATATTTCAGGCAACTAGTTTCATATATGAATCTACAAGCCTTTATTTGAGTTTCATAGATTTGTGTTGATTTGCCTTTGTGTTTTCATTGTATTTAATTGACTAGGGAACTGTTTCTGAAGCTGGGCTTCTTTATATTTAATATTTATGTAATGACATCTCAGTAAGTGCAAATGGCATTGTAGAAATGAGTTAAAACAGCAGGTCTTTGCTCTAAAAAGCTGAAAAATAACAAGCTAGCTCCACTTTACTGCTCTGACTTGATAGGGATGGATTTTGGCCTATGTTAGACAAAACACAGCTCAGAACAAACAGACGTACAGGAAAGACTGAAGCAGTTCCCAGTAACCTTTCAAATTCATATATTTTTAGCAGAAGAATTCTTGCTCTAGGTTAGTATATAATGTAAGATAAAGCTTAGTCTTTGCCCATTACTTATTTTTTAGTGGATGATGAGAAAAGTGAGACTAGCACACATCATGCAACCTGACAACACAAACAAGCCCCTGAAAAAAACAAATCTGGCAAACAAACAGCCCATGTATGGCATAAACACAAATCCTTTAAATTCTTCAGGAAAATGCAGGTGTTTTAAGGACAGGGTTTTTAACACTCTGAACTCACAGACATACTTTCATTTCTTGTGGGTTAGAGAATTTGGCAGAAAGTCTCTCGCATAGCCCTTCAATGGCTTTGGAAGAAGCAAGACTTGTACTAGAGACGCCATAAAGTCAGACAGCAGAAGCTCTGATGATTTGATTTATAATTTCACAGGAACAACCAAAATCAGATTTCATGAATATAAGTCACTGGGCTTTTTATTTAGTATTATTTCTAATAATTTTTATTAGAAATAATGTTCCATATTAAAGAATAAGGAAATTCACAGACTACCACATGGATGAAGTTACAAACCTTTTCAAAACCACTCAGGCAAAATCTGCACAAGTTTAGTGGTTAATAGGAACATCCCCAAAAGAGCATGACAGAATTCTCCTGCACAAGACAGTAGAAAGTGGGAATGCAGAGCTGAAAGCTGTAGGAAAACAGAGGTTGAATCATCCTCTATATGTGAGGGCTGCAGCTACAAAAAAACCCATGTTTCCTTTGTTCTTTCAGGACCCAATTCCCATGTCAAGTCATGTTGTGTTGGGGGCAGGATCTAAGAGTTACAAGTCAGTAAGTCACCCTTTTGTTTGACTTTATATGCTGTGAAAGTGTGTAATTTAGAGCAAGGAGTTTTAGATATGGTTCAGACAACCTTTTGCTAAAACTTTCAATAATGGTTGAACATTCTCCCTAGAACTAGCAACAAAAGTTCTTAATAAGTATTATTAAATGCCAAAGGATGAGAATTTTAGCCATAAAAGCACTTGATGTCTGAAAAGAGATTTCAAAAGCATGAGTCAACAGAGTCTAACATCATTATGTACCTCAGCTGTACTGTCAGTAGGAAAAAAAAGACCTCTCCCAAGGTCTTGCATATAACTAAAACCAAGGGATGGCCTTCACAAGGGGAGAAATAATTTAGGACATTAAAATGTCATTTTAGCTGTCAGACATTTCTGTCTGGCCCCCTATGCAATATAACATTTGCACTTCCCATATTACATATAAAAAAAAGTATATTGAGGTATTTTATAGGCAAACATATAGGAGAAAATATTTATTCCAGTATCAGACTGGAAGATTTCTCAGCAAGTTTCACACACAGAAATGGGTGGGAATGAAAGAGAGCATTTTTCTGGGAATCTTATTAATGTTTACAAATATCTGAAGGCTGGGTGTCAAGTAGAAGGGTCCAGTTTCTTTTCAGTTGTGCCCTGTGATAGGATGAGAGGTAGCAAGGTGAAACACAGGAAGTTCCACCTCAACATGAGGAAAACCTTCTTCACTGTGAGAGTGACAGAGCACTGGAACAGGCCGCTCAGAGAGGTTGTGGAGTCTCATTCTCTAGGGGCTTTCAAGACCTGCCTGGATCTGTTTCTGCAGGGGGGTTGGACTCGATGATCTTTAGAGGTTCCTTTCAACCCCTACCATTCTATGATTCTATGATTCTTTCATGTAAAAAGTCATTAAATGCTCTGTTCAGTATCCCACTGGGAGTTAATTCAGCATCACACTTTGTCCCTGAATCTATCATATCCTAAACAGCAGTTCCTGAAGACACAACTGATAAAGTGTCAGCCAGGGACTCCTGCTTGGCATGGCCAGACAGAAACTAGAGTGAAACACACATCATCAGCTAGAATCGGGACGGGGGACAGAGTGAGAGCTCAGAATGTTTAGAAATACAGAATATGCCAAAATTGCATTGTCTTTCCAGCCCATCAGACAACCAGTTCTGAGTTTGGCCACCAAGCTTTGCCTCCTCAATCTCTTTGTCCATGTTGGCTTGTTTTCCATGATTTGCCTGCTGTCCAACTCCCTGCTCAGACAGACAAGTTCTACAAGACAGACTTTGGCTTTCCCTGACTCTAATCAGCAGAAATGCCCTGGCTATGACTAAGCCTTACATTTCACATACAGGAAATGCATCTCCTATATCCTTACAGCTGCTTGTGCATCTGTGCAGGGCTTTTCCATTACAGGCAAGCATTTCTTGCAAGAAGAACTCAGTTGAGGAACAAATAACACTGCATGCATGATGTTGGTTTTGGCATTTGAGCTCTTCTGAATCTTGTTTACAATTCCAAAATAAATCTAAATTGTAGCTTTATGTCTAATCTTCCTGCCAGATGACAATAAAGCCCCAGTTCTGAACAACATAAAACCTTAGTACATCCAAGTATGCTTCACCTTCCTGGCACTAAAATTAGCATAACATGATTCTCTGTATTTCTGAAGATTTGCTCACGTGTGGCATGAGAGGCTGGACTTCATCATAAGCCTTTCCAAAGCCAGAAGCAACAGGAGGGCTAGAGGACTCCTATGCTTAAACAGACCTGCTTCCTGATGGTCTGTCTGTGGCTTGAGGAGGACAGGATGGGAGGATGGCCACAAGCTGCCATCTGCGTCATTCTGAAGCAGAGCACAGGGCTGCATGGCACAAAAGCCTCCAGAAGCCACAGCAGCTCTGGAGCCAGATGAAACCTTCCCTGGGGACAGGGCTTGCTGCCCTGCCTCCAGTAAGCTAAAGCCAGAGCACAGCCGTGTACCTTAAGAGATTCATTGGTGAACTAAGCAGAATTCAATTTCTGTTGGATTTTATTGAGTTAAAGCAATTCCAAATGACCTGAAATTTTTCAAACACTCTTTTTTCATCCTTAATTTTCAAACAGAAAATGAAATTAGGAAGATGATATGATATTTCAAGTGAAGTGAATCAGCAGAGAGAATATATTAAGAACTTTTTTCCTCCTCTGCACTAGCGCTATTGGGCTAGCTTCTGCAAATTGTGCAGTCAATTAGATACGCAAATAGGCATACTCAAAGTTTGCATTTGCATTGCCATGCTTCTATTCCTAGCCATGGCAATCATGTATTCCTATGACCATATTTTGAATTGTCTCGTTGTGCATAAAATCTCAGAAACCATTACAAAAAAAACCATTTTTGTGTGTGAAGACATGGGCATGCAATTCCAAAAGCCTGTGTCCATATGAGCTGCAAGTGTCTGTGTATTTGACTAGCTTGTTAGACTTGCTATGTCTCTGTCATTTACATCCATCCGTACTTTATCTATAAGCCTACAGTTTGAAGTGCAGGCTATTTAGGAATTTTGTGAAGGTGCAGGGAAAACACTTCTGGTGCAATCATGTGTATCTCATTTCCAGCATGCAGAGTCTTCTATCTTTAATGGCAAACACAGTAGCCCACAGGCTGAGGCTACCAAAATTTAGTGTGTTTTGCAATTCCCATTAATTGTTTTGCAGCCTTTTCTTGGAATATTTACTGTGAAGTCTAGGGACATTTCTATTTCTTATATTAATATGTCCGGACACCACAAGAGATTTTTTAAAAAAATGCCCACAGTTTGGTTACTTTAGTCTAGAAATGCAGAAAGCTCATGTTTAGATTTTATCAAGAAAAGAGATAGCAAATGTCAAAGATAGTACCTGAAAGGAAATAAAACAAATAATTCAAAATACTTGTTTAAAAAGTTACAAAATATGACAGCATTAATGGCACTTAAAGCTATAAGCACTTAAAAGTTTACCACCATAATTATTTTCCTAAATTTCTTTTTTTTCTTTTTTTTTTCTTTTTTTTTTTTTTTCTTTTTTCTTTTCTGAGATTATGACTACAGCTCATGTCTAAACCCAAACCAGCAAAAGGGGTAGAGAGCCCTGAGATTGTATGGTTGCCCTGGCCCTCATGTGAATAGCATATATGCTCTTATGTCTATAATTTTTAAAATTCAGATTCAGCTACAGAGAACAGCAGTTTGCTGACATGCAAAAGCTATAGCTTTCTTTTTCTTCATAGTCTTACAGCATTAAAATCAAAGTTTTTTTCAGGGGTAGAAAGTGTGAATGAGAAATTCTTTTAAAAATAGTTGGCCCACTGTTTTATAGCCAAATATCATTAATTTAATATTTCTCTTCTTTTAAACAACATAGCATGGGATGTTGGATTTTCTTCATCTGCACCTTCTTGCTGTGAGTTTACATTATTTCCTACATGAGAAAAAAAAAATCCATTTGTTTCTTTTCCTTTTTTTATTTCGTCACTGCTTAAGTTAAATGACCACAGAGGTTTTTTTCTTTTTCTTTTTTTTTTTTTAAATTAAAAGAGCAATCCGACCCTTAAATATGTCTGTGTTGATTTTTCATATCAGCACCCAGTTTGTGGCTGTGTCCATGGACATTCTTTTGGAATTTAGAAAGAGAATGCATCTGACTCTAAAACGAAAAAAAAATAAATCTAGCTTGGATCACGTGCCAAAACGTAAACTAAGCCTTACTGAAAGTTTCTAGTTCACTCCAATCATTTCTCCTCTTTTTAATCACCAGGGGAAAGCTTTATGGATGCATACTCCATTACAAAGACACACTCTTTTTCATCCCTTTCAAATGCTCTTCTTACATAGCTGCCCCCTTTGTCTCACATTATGCCATGGCAGGAGCACTCAGGTGATACTGCTGTGGTTCAGTCTTTTCCTTTGTGTCTCGTCCTGGTAATCTTATACAGGCTGAAATTTCCATGTGCGTAGCTTTCTGTTGCCATTCTGCAGTGCTGTGTTCCTGAATTGTTTTGGCAGAGCAAGCTTGAGTCTTTATGGCACAGTGAAATATTCTTCGATGCTATATAATTCAGACTGAATAAGGAGTCTGTATAAGGCACGTGTCTCAATATATATATGTATATAAAAACACTAACATTGTTAATTCAAGTTGAGCATGTTTGACATTTAATTTCTGTCTTCAAGTAATGCTTTGTTTTCATGTTCCCTTTCTTTGGTTTCATTTGGGATCACTCCATTCTCCATGTCTGAGTGCTGCTGGATGCAGTTGGTCAGGACTGCAGTGCTAGAAGAGTTCTCAGAATTACACATCTTCTCTGTTTCCTCTTCCTTTTTTTCTTCATCCAAGGAGTAGTTTCGGAAGGTCTCATAAATTTTACGCACATCCTCAGGGATGGTCTTTTTGAGGTCTTTGTTTTTCCTTTTGGTCATCTTAGCAGACGATCCAAACTTGTTAATGATGTTGTCCTCGGATGCTCCCTGCCCATGCTTGTTGAGCTGATCTGACCCTTTAAGGCGCAGGTTGTTAGGCCTGTTGTTAATGCTTTCCTGAGATGAAGCCTTGAAGCGTCCTGTTTCCAAGGCAGTAAAGACAGAGCGCTTCTCTGGAGAGAGCATGTCTAAGGAGTGGGCTCTCTGGTCCAGGCCCAGGCGCCTGCGCTCCATGCTCCGGATGGTGGCTGCCCGCTGAAGTTTGTCATGGATTTCCACACTGAGCCGCCTCCGTGTCTCTCTGAACTCAGCTGTCACATTTGCTTTCCACTCTGCGGCATGGGCTTTTATTTCTCCAACCTTTACAAAAAGAAAAAAGAGAAATTAATTACAAAAAAACCCCAAAAAACAAAAAACAACAGTCTTTCCCATAGAAAAGTAGCGTAAGTGCTTTCTTGTCTGGTGTAGAGTCAGAGATTGGTCCCAGCTGCAGTGCATCTATCTGGATTCAAACTTCATCAGTAAAGTGGCTATATTGGGCAAGTTCTAAATACACCAACTACTGACTAGACAATGACTTGTGTGGCATATAACTTGTTTGCTATTTCACATTTTGCCATCCCACACATTTTATAGCTGTGTTACATGATGGGAGGTGTTCATGCTAATCTCCCATTGGATAAGAACAAAATTCCTGACTTAGAATATCAGTGGTAGATGGTCAGGAGTAAGTAAAATTAATCACATATTGCTCGTCTTCATCTTGTTATGGTTATACCCATATGCTTCACAACAGCACAACGACCAGTGTAGCAATACAGTAATGTATTTTTCCATATTGCTCATGGGTGGAGCTTTTCAGTCCCACTGAAGGTTATGTTCAGTGCCACAGAGCAATTAACATTGGAAATACCTATTAAATAATTTCAAGTGGACCTCCGACTGATAGATTTCATTCTCAGGGACAAATGTAGCTGTATTTAATGGAGGTTACCACTGCTTAACTGTCCAAATACCACCCTCTTATGCCAGATGGAGGAATGTCAATGCATATTCTGTGTGGGCACCTTAAACATCTCACTGCTTGGCTCTGTTTTACTTCTTTGCACCTGAGAGCAGAGTAACGGCTAAGGATAAAGCACCTATGTGCAAATGACCCAGCAATATCTCAGCCAACACAGGTCTTTTCCAAAGTTTAGCTAAAGGAGAACAGATTCAGGAGTGTGACATCTGCAGGAACCCACCAAGGTCAATGGTTTGCTTGGGCTGATATAGCCAGAACTCAGCTTCTGCATTCAGTGATCCACAAGGAAGTCATCTTTGATTCCTGAGGCCAGATGAGCAGGTGACCATTTAGAACTGTATTATTTGTGTTTGCAGGCATCTCACATTCATCATGAGAGATCAGATTGCCACCAACCGGTGCCTGCTGATGACAGCTCTGCGAAGCCCCCTTTATTCATGGAGATGCACAGGGGATGCACTGGGTCTCAGGTAGTGCAGATGCCTTCATAAATCATAAACAGCACTAGCCCTCTGCCAAACTTTGTCTATGCCTACTCTTTGGCTAACCTTGACAGGTTAGCTTTGCTAGTAATAGAGGACAAGATTGCCTTAAAAATTTGTATTATATTATTAACATCATCCACAATAGGCTTCAAGTCTAGAGTTATGGCTATTGCTTTCTATTTACCACTTTTCAGTGAAGCATTAGCAATACTGTCTTTGAATCATGAAGAGCATGTTCTGAGTGAATTTAATCATGTTCTACCTGATGCTGGCTACTGAGTTTCTTCAATTTTTGAATAATATGGTACTCAGTAAGGGGCCTGAATCTAAACTCTTTTTCAGAATCATGTTCTTTGACGTAGGGAAAGGTGGGAAAACTCAATATAAACCCCCAGTTTAAAGGTAGATTCTTGTTTCATAAGAGGGTGAAGTAATGTCTTTGAAGCCTATGCATCTCCAATTTTTAAAGAGAGAACACTGAAATTTTTATCACGATTTTGTAACTAGTTTCAGAGTGAAGGATGGCCTTTCTTATTCCATAATTGCAATCATACTTATGCATTCTGTGTATTTGGTAGTACTGATAGAGGTGTAACAACCCAGGTTACTCCTGTTGGGTTTTTTCCTCCCTTTGTGAAGGAGCTAAAAATCAGAACTAAATGGATACCAAAGGCAGCCAGTGGAGTAAACCACAGGGAATACTGAAAATTAATCATGCAGAGGAGAATGCTTCTTTAGACAAACAGGAATCAGACACTTAAATCTCTCTTATAAAATGACAAACCACTGAGAAATCACTACTCATACCTCTTCTTTTGTCTTCTTGGACAGGACTCTTAACCAGTCCCCAATCATACTCAGGACAGCAGCAAAATAAGCAAGGCCAACAAGGATCCAGAACCACACTAAGGGTTTATACCACTCCCGGTAATGGATGTCAGCATTTCCTCCTGAAATAAGCACATACTTATGCTTAGGAATCATGAAATGCAAAAATTATGACAAAATATCTGCAATTCTGAGAAATTCCTGAGATATTCCTATGACTCTTTAATTTTATCCAGCCTCAGTATGAGGGTATGTACAATCAAACATCCCTGTCGAAGCCAGACATTTGAGAATTGGCAGGCACCCAAATATTGTTTTTGATATTAATGTCTTCCTATACACTACATGAATCATTTTTTTTTTCCAGCCTTTAATAGAGGGAAACAATGGGAGGTGGGGGCTGCTGTTGCTATGGTACAACCAGGCTCTTCTGATCATACACGTCCCTGAGGAAGCTCGCTATGAAGCAGATTGTCGAGGTCTGTCTTATGGATTGATCAGGTGACCAAGAAAGCACGAGACCACTTTTTCAGCCTATCAGATATTTTTTTATTTCAGGCTCCATCCACAGTCATATTTCCAACAGTAGTACGAAAACTTTCCCAGTTTGGCAAAGTAGGTACACATTCGAGATGGAATAAGTCAGTATAGCTGCATTGATGCTGTTTTACCCAATGTAATGTGGTATTTTCCCGTTGATGTCAAAGAGAAAGATATATGGAGAAATTGAAGTGACAGAAAATCTGTCCCAAACCCACCAATGAAACCCAAATCTCCTGGTGATCACCTGCCTTTAACTCTTATCATGAGATCACATCTGAAGATTTCTCATTCAAGGTCCTCCATTTGTTTTTTTTGAAAAATCCTGGTTGTTAGTAGCTACCCAGTATCAGATTATATTTTCCTAATCATGTTGGATTTAGAACAATTTAATTTAATATTCAGGGCTTTCTTTACTATTATATTATTAAAGAAAACAATACTGAAGTATGATAATTCATAAGAAAAATATCGTGAATTATTTTTACTTCACCCTGTGATACCACAAAGACAGAATATCAGTGAGCTTCTCTTCACATTTAATTGGTAAAAATGGACCAAGTTCATAGAATCACTTCTATATTTGAATTCTCGTAAAATGCGTTTCTTTCATATCTGAGGCTCTCTTTGTTCAGTGCCTTTTTTCCCTCAATAATTCATGTCTTCTATACCACTATGTCATAAAAATAGATCACAGTCTTGTCTACAAAAAGACTTGTCTACAGCTGTTCAGAAAAGAAAATTTTATATATCCCTGTTGCTTCAATTGATGTTTTTAACTCATTCATATTTCACCAATTTATAGAAAGTAACAAAACAGTAGCATAATATGGCTGTTTATAACACAGACATATTAATGCCCTTAATTAGGACTACTAACAGGAATGAGGTGTAGGGGTCATGCACTAATGGGGAAAAAAAAATCCACTTATTTTAACCACCTTTTCACTAACAAAGCAGTAAAGTGGGGAAAAAAAAAAAAATCTCATCTCTCCAGCCACCAGTCTTGACTCCCTCTTTGGAAATTGATAAGGATAGCTATTTATAGTTCCTGCTAGTATTGTGTTAATCTTGGAGAGTATCCTAGCATTGAGATGCATGCCCCATTAGTCCTTCTCGTCTGAAAATGGTTTTCCTTTACATCATAACTGCAATGTCAAAATTTCTGCAAAGGTTAGTGAACAAAATGCAGCTTTTGAAATGCTGCAGCTCCTGTAGTAGAAGCTCACTACTATATCTGACCAGAGATTTCTTCAGCCTTATGGCTCAAACCTACTCTGTAAAAACTTCATCCATTCATCATTTTAGCAACTTGTTTCAGCAATCAGCCTCAGACTGAGCCCTAATGGACTAATACAAATCTTGAATTCAATGGGAAAGTCATTTGACTTGTGCATAATTCATAGCATGATAAAGGATAATCAGGACTTCCCAGACTCATGTTCTCCATGGTGCCGAAATCTTGCAAGCTGCAGATGGCAAGGCACCTGACCTTAAATCAATCTGGTATCCTACTGCCCGGTAACCCCAACAGAAACACTTGGCATCATTTCACTGGAACATAGTACATTGTGAAAAGCCTCCTCTCTACTCAGAAAACAAATTCTAAGAGCCAAGGTCCTGTGCATAGCATCTAGGCTTGAAGCTGCTCACCTGCTACGAAGTCACCAAAGCCAACAGTAGTCAGAGTGACAACCACAAAGTAGATGGACTCCAAGGCTGTCCATCCTTCAATGTGTTTGAAGATAACTGCAGGAATGGTCACAAAGACAATGCAGCCTGCTAGGATGAAGAGGATGGTAGAGATCACCCGTATCTTTGTTTGACTCACTTGCTTTTTCTAGAAAAAAGAAATAAGAAAAACAATATTTTTGAGTGCGTTTCTGGAACTGTACACCTTGTGAATGGCAGCCTGATCATGCTGGTGTCACGTGATATTTCTCTTTCTTCCTTTTGTGAGCTCTTTAGGTAAAAAATAAACCCTCCCTACCCATTAGTGAGAGCCCTGCCCAGGTAATAGTAAATCTCTATGTCTGGCCCCAGAAAATTGTGAAACACAGCCTGGAAAAACAGTCCCTTCAGAAAGGCTCCAGTACACTTCAGTTCAGGTTCAATATGTAAGAAAAAGTGCACATTCACAAAAGTGTACATGTATATGTACACCCAGATTGCCTCACCAGCATCAAGCATTCAACCAGCCAGACTAAGACTAAAATGAAAATTCCTCTTTTCCCCTGATATTTCATGTAGAAATAATTCATACTTTGGGTTTTCTGGACTGAGGATTCCCAGCTTTCATTCACAGATATGAGGGCTAAAACTTCCTTTCAAAAACAGATAGCTGTATTATCAGTTTACTCCAGAAATAAAGAATTTATGTCAAATACCAAACAACCAGAGACAAAACTACCTATGTTAATCCACACTGGAAAGCTCTTGAACAAAGAGTATGTGTGTTACTGACTGCTATAAAGTAAATACAAATATGAGCAGTGTGATTGCAACATTTTACACTCCTAGGTCATATAAACTCTCAATTTATTTAATATAAACTTGTATTTTGTTTCCATTAATACTGATGCAAGTCTGAATTAACTGACTTTGGAAGTTTTATTTCATATTTTCTCTGTCATAAATAAACTCAAAATTCAATAGAATTTCATGAGAAACCTGGAAATTTTTAGAAATCTTACTGTGGATTAATTACAGCGGCAGTGTAAATTCTGTATTTATCCTGGAAAAGGAATGTGGAGGTCACTGTTAGTCACATATTTCCAAAGTAGTTTTCCCAATCAAGCATCCCCTTTAACCCAGAAATGAGATCTCATTTCAGATTAGGACATTGCCTAGACAAGAAATAAGGTCTCTGAAGTTCTTTATAATGCACAGAAGAGATATTGCCTGAACTGATTAATATATAACCAGCTTGTGAGCAGTACTAGTGCTTCCACTAAAGTGTATGCGTTTATTTTAGAGGTGCAATGTCTGACCCTCATTAGGCACTCATCTGACCTGGTGTGTTTTACATTTAGATCCAGCTAGCAGAATAAATATACTGTATTTCAGAAATAATTTTAGTTCTGAAACAGTTTGAGATAATTTCTATGCTTAATTATTTTTCTTCGCATGTGTGCATTGTTTTCTGGCTGAACAAAAGTATTTAAATAAGATTAGTAATGTAATGCCATAAATAAGATTAATTGAATACAAGACATAGAAAAAACTGCCACTGAAGTACCAAGGAGAAAAACAATACGAGAATATAAAACCTGACTTGACTTCTTATTTCCTCCTTTCCTGGGGAGCCATTCTGGGCAGTTTGCTAAAATACTAAAGGATGAGCTACCTTCTTTAAAAGTTACAGACACACATTCACAATGGCAGGATTTCAGACCTAATTATGTGTAGTGAAGGGAAAGTAATTGATCACATGGATGTTACATGGTGTCACACTTATTTTCTGTCACCAGGAGGATCAGGATTTAACCAAGTTCTTTTTTATTTACTGGTTTGGTCAAGGTAACTTACTCACTTCTATTAAATACTTCAGTTTCCTGTTACATAAAATGGTAGACACCTTGCTACGGTGGAATCATAGAGTCAAAGAATAGCAGGGGTTGGAGGGGACCTCTGGAGATCATCTAGTCAAAATCCCCTGCTAAAGCAGGTTCACCTAGAGCAGGTTGCACAGGAATGCATCCAGGCAGGTTTTGAATCTCTCCAGAGGAGACTCCACCACCAGTTACAAGGCACATGCAGTGCTGTATAGTACTGAGAATCCTCAGACAAAAAGTACTTTGGAGCTGCCAAGCACTGCTAGTAAAGCAAAGTTATGTATAGTAAACCCTTCTCCAGTCTCTGTATAGCAACATTAAAATGAATTTCAGTATGCGTCAGGGTTGTCCTGTCTCATGGTAGAAACAGGAATGGAAAGAATGGACTACAAATGAGTACCAAATGTTCAGGACATCCACTTGTTCATGAGTGATAAATTCAGCTGATGTTTGTTGGGTGTTTTAAGCAAAAATGATACCAATGTTAATGAGAGGCTCTGCAGAAAGACCTGACTCATGGTTATTGTGCACCTCAGTCATTTCCACAAAAGCAGAGCTGCTGATGGTCTATTTTTCTCTTACTCTTCCACTGGTACAAATGAAGTCAGAAAGCAATGGTGAATCAGACATAACATTTTAGAGCTACTGAGAAGTGCATTAAGAGCAATACTCAGAAGCAGAATTACTTAATAGACAATGATACATGAAATTCAGGATACAGGTGAAAGGGGGGGTGTGTCTTTTTACAGTTAGATATGCTTTCTGGTGACATTCACAGTAGAATATAACTGCTATAGAAAAAAAAATGCTAAGGCATAAATGCCATTATTCATGGAATACGTACATTGTAGTAATCACATATGACAAAAAAAAAGGTAGCTTGACCATTTCCTTTGCAGATGGTGTTGGCTGTGCTATTTTCCTACATAGAACATAATTTTGTCCTGCCCAGGTTCTCAGGAGTAAGGAAACACAGCCTTTACATTCCAGTTTTGGATCAGTTGTATTAAGACAAGATTAGATTAAGTTACTGCAGTATTATACTGTACCAAGTAATTAATAAAATATATATATATGTATAAAAAAATATATCAATGGCTGAGAAATCTGAAAAGGTTCATAGTTCAGGCCTTTGACTTACAGAGTCTGAAAAACTAGGCTGTTATTTTCACAAGAAGAGATTAAATACCCATAAGGTCTGCAAAATAAGGTTTTTTTCCTCAGGACAATTTATTTAATAGGAACAGTCATCTTATACTTTTTTGATAATTTTGATCTCTTTTTCCAGCTTAATGCCCTGATCACCATGGTATAGAATTGATTTCCCACTTTCTTGTTCTTATTACTATCTCTTTCTCCTCCTACCTATCAGAGCCCTGGGTTGTAAGACAAGGCCATCTTACCACCCAGAACTCTGATACAGGACTCCAAATAAAACTCATCAAGCACTGCAAGTCCCTGCAGTGTGTAATAGGTCTGTCTGTCAAAGAAACTTAGGTATATCCAGTGATCCTACAGTATAAGAACTTCTAACAGACTTGTGGAAAATGCTCTCCAGCTATATGCTGGCTTTACTAGCAAACAAGAATTGTGTTTAGGATTCTAACACTGAAGGAACTTTTTGTTTTAAATAATACTTGCAATCTGAAGCCAAACACTGGGAAATAGCTAAGCAACTCCAATAAAGATAACACATCCTCCGAGTCCATTTTGTGGCACAAATACAGAAGTTTCTATAGGTGTCAAAATGAAACACTAAGAGAGGCCTTTCTCCAGCACTAGTAGTTCATCTCATAGTGGTTTAAGCAAAATGAAAACACTTTTGAAAGAGATGTTTTCTACGTTTTTGGTTTTAGTTTTGTTTTACCAACAAGTTCTCTTCATGGTGATGAAACATAATTTGTAAAACATTCATCAGATATAAATAAATGCCTGCTGATGAGAGAGGTTTCAATTTAAATCCACTTAGAGATAATCTGGAAAAGATGAAGGAGGAATCTAAGAAGAAAAGATGGAGACTTTTTGATCATAACCTATGAGGAGTCATTTCTATTTGGCGGTGATTTTACTGTTAATGTAGTTAAATGCTAAACAAGCAACATCACTGCATAGGACATGAACTTGCTCAGATTAATTCAAACAACCTAATGTAAATCTGCTCCAGTGTCAAGAGGGCTGAGGACAGATATTCTCATGGAGACATCCTTATCAGTAGAATTTAGTTCTTATGCATCTTTTCCATCAGTGAATGTGACATTGCTTTTTCCTTGTTTTCTATTACACACACTCAGTCTTACTGTTTTCGATCTTAACTGATACTTTCAGGAGTCAAAAGAAATCCCTTTTTCTTTTCCTTTTTTTTTCCCTTCTCTCTCTCTGGTCAGTAGCTCAGGCACAACTTTTCCAACCTAAATGTTGACAACAAAAGGACCAAACAAGGTTCTTAAGTTCTCAAGATGAGGCCATAGGGATGATATATATTCCTTCCGAATGGAATAGATTGGTTTTTTCCAAGTAGAAGACATTAAACATGGGATGAAAAGATACTACAGACACTACTCAAGACTACATTAAATGACAAAATACAGGGAACGTATATTATTTCCAAGAACAGCACACTTCAAATATGCATATTCCAAGATTTTGTAGTGTCACCTTCCATTTCACAGAAACTCCCCCAGTATACAGTACTACTCAACCAAAAATAGCACTGGAACATTTGCAGCTTCACAGTGAGCTCAGATGGTTCCTCTGTCTTCCAAATATTTTATTTTCTGAATTCCCCACAAATATCCCCAAGACTCCAAGCAAGTTGTCTTTTTCGCTTGATGGCCAGTGGCATATTTTTAGTGCTAAGTATACTGTGCCTTCATGGAACATGATGTCCTCATCTCTCCACAAGGCTCTGCATTTTGAAGCACTCCTCCAAACCAAACACATTTCTTAAACATTTCTTTTGTCCCCTTTACCTACTCTTAACTTTATGCCCTCTCCCATGCTGCCAGCTATTCTTGGAACAGATTGTCCCTGCCTATGCACTAATTGAACAGCATGTCTTCTAAATCACTTTCTCCAGATCAAAATATTTTAACAAGACAAAGTCAGTCTTTGTACCCAAAGCATAAACCAGAATATCAAATACATCAGTTCTATTTTTTCTTTGCCACAAACACTAGTCAAAAACATTTTTGCAAGGCTACTGTAGACAGTGCACACAGACATAAGTTCATACTGCTTGTCTTTCAGATCAGCCAAAGGCAAGCTAGCCCTAGTCCGAGTCTGGCATATACCTCAGTAAAGTGTAATGCCCATCCCAACAGGCTGTATGGAAAGATTGGCACAGCACTGGGCTCACAGAGCTCCACAAGTGATCAATGGTATGCTTATATCAACCTCACTGCTGCCTATACCTGTCACTGTGGATTTCTTACTAACTTTTCCTAGCTCCTTCACATTCAAAATGAGACTGAAACTAAATGTATTTTAAATATCACTGGCTTAGAGATAACACCTAAGAACAATATACAAATCTTTTGTTCTTCTGTGTTCTCTGAACATAGTTGGTACCAGTCAGCTCCAACAGACCACAGGCAGGACACTACTGAGCCACTCAGACAAGATGGTGGCACCTCTGAGAAAGCGTATTTAAGAAAGGGCTGAAATGTTGGGACAGGCAAAGGAGGAGGAACAGAGGAGGAAACAACAAGGTTGGGGGTGTGGGAGTTGCTCAATGGCAGATCAGGTACTTCTCTGGAGGGACTGCAGCCCATGGAGGACCAGCACTGGAGAAGAGGAAAATTGCTGAGAAGGAAGGACTAGCAGAGATAAACCACCATGTCCTGACCCCAACCTCTTTGCTGTTCACTGCCATGATGGAGGGACTGAGTGTGACCTGCAACAATAACATGGGTGGAGGAGAGGAGTCTGGAGTGAAGTGAGCCTGGGAGTGAAGCTGAACCCAGGAAAGGGGGAAGAAAGGCAATTTGAATGTTTTATTATTATCATTTCCAAACACCAAACTCAGTAATTTAAAATGTACACTAATTGGTAATAAGTTAAAATCATCAAGTCTGTTTTGCCTGTGATGGTACTTGGTAAGTTATTTCACTGTCTTCATTTTGACTCATGAGTTTTCTCACTCATGTTCTTCCTATTTTCTCTTCATCCTACTGCAGGGAGGGGAGTGAGAAAGCAGCTGTGTGGGTGTGTGCTGCCAGCCAGGGCCTACTCACTACATTAATGAAGAAGGCAACACCCCTTGAAAGCATAGCAGCAGAATTTTCTACAAGATATTTTAAATATATACAATATTTCAGACACCTTCATGGGTTAAGAACAGTGGTTTGAAACATTCTGCTAGAGATGGGCTTCCCCTGCTCTGTGTAACCATCTCTTTGGCGCCTCAGTGCTATTTTAATTCTTATATTTTATAAAGAATGCTGCTATTGCTGCACAAGAAGATGTAAATTTCATCTCCTGTTTCTTAAATGTAGTAAGTAGCACAGGGGAGACAGATATAAAAAGCTGTAAGCACTCATGTCTGTTACTAAGCTTGAAGAGAGTCTTGAACACATGCAAGGCATGGGTTAGAGTAAAGAAGGATTGTTTTTTTTACATCTCTGTTTTTCCCCATAAAACCACACCCACCTAGCTTGATGTTTGTCTAGACCCAGACAGAATATGCAGCAAGCTTCTCATAGAGCAAGAGCTTTCTTTAATGTTGTTTTTGTAAACCTCTAGGCATGGATCTTGTTGTAGTCATAATGTGAGTATTGATGCTGTGTTATGAAAATACAGACACACTGCCTCAGAAATTTTCTAGGCTTGAAACGTCCCTTTTCAGACACCTTCTCTCTAGAAATCACACATAGAGCTTTCAGATACGCACCAACAAATTTCTGTGTGTTGCTTATCATGGTACCGAAGAAACAAAAATAACAATAATGAGCCCAAACCTTTGTTCTGGCTGAGCTGTGTTCAGCCCAAGAAAAAATAAATGTTGAGTAAGAAGGATCCATGCATGTATATTCTTTTCTCAGACACTGGGCAGACAAAGGACAACAGAGGCTCACAGCATAGACTTAAGCAATTTGAAAGGATGTTTGCAGAGGCCAAATTTGTAATGTATTGCTTTTTCCTTTTCCTGCCTTCCTGCCTTCCTCCCTCCCTCCCCTATATTCCCCTCTCCTGGGGAGTACAAGAATGGGTTACTAACAGTTGTACCACATCACTTCACCGTACCTGAATGGTTTGTACCTTGCCATTCCTGGTAACCTTGATTCTGCTCAGTGTTAAGTCAATGCTTTCATCTTGCCCATCGATGCAATTCGGGGGGGGGGGGGGAAAGGCAGTTATGATGGTGCAAAGAAAAGTGCCATGTAGCAGCAAGACTACATTTATGAGTATATGCTCAGCATCTAATTAAGAAATGCACTGAGACAGAGAAAGACAATTAGTGTGGCTAGAACAATGAGAGATCTAGTTATCTATTGCATGACATGGCCACTTTCAAAGACTTAACAAGTAAAAGAAAATTATGCTTCAAGTTAGAATTATCTCTTCTTAGCAGGGTGGAGAACTTCAGTATTCCTTTTTTTTTTTTTTTAGCTATATTTGGGCTTTCAGATTTTGTTCTGTTATTTTTTTGGTTTGTTTTCTTCCTCTACAGTGGAATAAAGCACCCAGGTTCCTTTGTAGTGTTGTTTCCAGAACATTTCCCTACTGATTAGGAATGTAACAACATCAGCATTTGTAAGGCTGGAGTGGAAACTTTGTTGGACTAGATATTGAAAGGTTAATAGTGCCTTTTGAAACAGGGAGTAGACCTTCAGGCTAGACTTCTTGTCCCTGTTTCTAGCCCAGTTTTTAATTTCTGCTTAGTTTGGAATAGCTGGCTAAGCAGCCTTCCCTTTCACCTTCTTCGGTACAATGGAATACTTTATTCTCTGCAAGAAACTCTTGCAGAAGCCTCCAAGGCATATTTTGTCTTTACCATGAGATTTCTTGTAGATATTAATACTATAAAGATTGCAATATTACAGTCTTCCTAGAGAAAAAACACTATTTGTGACTAGTCAAGTAACCAAAGAGTGTTCTTTCAGGTAACTAGCCCACAGGAAGTGAATTTTACTCTGGATGGGATACAGGTCTCAGAAGAGTGGAAGTATAAGTCGGAAGACAGAGCTGTTCCCCCTAGGCAAAAACATGGAAAGAGTGGAAAATGTGTCACCCCCTAGAATCATAGAATGTCTTTGGTTGGAAGAGACCTTTAAGATTATCTAGTCCAACCTTCCACCCAACACTGCAAGATCACCACTAAACCATAGAATCATAGAATGTTAGGGGTTGGAAGGGACCTAGAAAGATCATGTAGTCCAACCCCCCTGCCAGAGCAGGATCACCTAGATTAAGTCACACAGGAATGTGTCCAGGTGGGTTTTGAATGTCTCCAGAGAAGGAGACTCCACAACCTCCCTGGGCAGCCCATTCCAGTGCTCTGTCACCTGCACAGTGAAAAAGTTTTTCCTTGTGTTTACCCTAAACCTCTTGTGCTCCAACTTACTCCCATTGCCTCTTGTCCTAA